>KV908373.1:532474-619974 GCA_002005505.1 Botryococcus braunii
GGGTGATGGTGTAACTTCAGAAGGACCCCTCCGGGTTGGGCCTCCAACAATAGGGAAGGGGGGGGAGAGGAAACGATGTGTGTGTGGGGGGGGGGGGGGAATGCACACGGTACCTGGGGTGGCCATCTGCAATGCAGGCAGGCTTGTGTGGCCAGAAAAAGCGTTTGACGGCAGGGGAAGCCGAGGTTCTGGCGGGCTGAAATCACTACCAAGTCACTATATATCATACACATGCATAGGATAGCCACACATGATGAATGGCAGAAGAAGGACCAACAGAACCAGAAGTATGTGGCTGAAAATGAAGAGAAAGACCTTGTAAGATGGTGTGTACTGATAAGTTTGCCAGATTTTCAAGATGTGGTTGCCTCTGTACAACACGTGCGTGGTGCGTACCCTCGCAAGGACCAGAAGTATGTGGCTGTAAAAGAAGAGAAAGACATTGTAAGATTGTGTGTACTGATATGATTGCCAGATTTTCAAGATGTCGTTGCCTCTGTACGACTCGTGCGCGGTGCGTACCCTCTCCTTGCGGCAGCAAGGGATAATTGCCAGATGTGATACTTTTCGCCTCGTCCCTCACGGTGGTTTCAGGGATCGTTTCTAGGCAAACCTTGGACTTGAAGACCCTCCCAAATGTCTAAAATGTCCGTTTCAGTTTGTTGCAGATGAGAAGTGTTGCATGGATCCGTGGGATTTCTTGACGCTTTGGAGAGCGGATTTATCTATCAAGGGATAGTTCCCGTTCCGACAGCCCGGCTGCGGTTGGCCTCTTGAAGACCTTGACTGAGAGCCTCCACTTGCAGCATGCAAGTAGCGGGATACATACAACTTCATCTAATCATCTGTTGATTTTGGGCCGACGCAATACGACTTGGGGCATTTAGGTGGCGCCGCATCCCGAGGTGGCCATCCTAAATCTGTGGGACACGCTTTTTGAAAACGCACATCAAAGGACTTGAAGTTCTAAACACACAATTATGATGGTTGAAAATATGTATTATGTAATGGTGCTCTCGTTTGGGTTCCTTGACGGTTGCCTTGGACGTGGTCGATGAGCATCGAAAATGCCGGAGATGAACCCAGTCAAGCTTGTGTGGTCTTGTGGTTCCTCTCCCCAGTGCTTTGTCTGAGCTGTTTAGATATTGAAATAGCTCCCCCATAAATGATGACCTCAGCAAATCATTTTTGGCCCAGGCTTGTTTAGAAGTGTGTTGTGTCGAAACATGAGATTCTTTTTAATGACTTTGCCCTGCACGTTTGTAAGGCATAAGGCTGAAGCCCGCAAGCTTTTGCCTGCCCACAAAGGCTCGATTACATTATCTAAGGGCAGGTATTTGAGGTCCCTCAACCCCTCAGCAATCTGATGGAGGATATGTGCACGGAAATGGTAACTTCAGCGACACGGGAACAATCAAATGTAATGGCATCTCTCACAAACTACAGACATGTATGGGTTGTTGGAAGGTATTGCCATGGAGCTGCGTGGCAGAGCAGGGCCATGGAGTCAGGAGCCATCACTACGCATCCTCGTGTCGGCAGTGTACCTGGGAGCATGGTTGGCCTTCGTGCACAGAGGGGAGGCAAGTCGCTACATTCAAGACAGTGACCATTTCCCCGGATGGAAGGGGGAATTGCCAAAGGCGCTTCCCGTGCCTCATGCCGTGAAACGTAACCGGACACTCGGTCATGGAGAGGATCCCGACGGCAAGGTGTGCTCAGGGGTTATGTTTCGAGAGACTGCTCCTCTCCAAGAGGTTATGTTAGCCAAAGTAACGTCACAGAGTACAGGATACATGTTTAGTCTTTTGGAGTAGACAATGGTCAGAGCTATGTAGCTTCGACTCTGGACTAAAAGACTGTGACGGTGTAGGTCCAACTGTGGACATAATGAAAAACATGGAGTATACTTTCAACATAAGGCAATGATAATTATGGATCCTGATTCGCCGAGTTGCAGATCACGAGCATAAGGGATAGCGTTATCACAACTCAACCCATGAATATTTTGCGTCGATTGGGATCCCAAGAGGATCCTTTCTGAAGTTCATTAGGGAAGGCATGCTTCGTAGATTTCCTTGCTTCAGATTGTAATTTGCCATTCAGTTTGCCCAGATGTGGTCCTACAGGAGGCTTGGCGAGGGGAGGTCATTGAGGTCTCTTGGAAGCCTCGCGCATTCTTGTTCAAGAACTTCCTCACCTGGGACGAGTGCGAATATCTCATAAGAAAGGTGCGGTTCTTAGTTCACTTAGGCTCCAATTTGTCGTTCCTATATTCAAGAGCGAATCATATCTTATTATGGGAACGACATCAGCCCCCTGCAAATGGTGTACTACTACAACTTCAGAGCTCGTGTCATATCATGACATCCTGTTGCTTGTTGATTCCTAAGGTTGATTTTAAAGCACAAACTTCCAAAGGAATTATGTGGAACGGGCAAGTTCAGCAATCATAAAACCCCACCTTCACATTGCATCATCCCCCCCCCTCTCTGTGTCTCTCTCTCTCTCTCTCTCTCTCTCTCTCTCTCTCTCTCTCTCTCTCTCTCTCTCTCTCTCTCTCTCTCTCTCTCTCTCTCTGTTCTCTCTCTCTCTCTCTCTCTCTCTCTCTCTCTCTCTCTCTCTCTCTCTCTCTCGCTCTCTCTCTCTCTCTCTCTCTCTCTCTCTCGATATCTCGTGTGTGTGTGTGTGTGTGTGTGTGTGTGTGTGTGTGTGTGTGTGTGTGTGTGTGTGTGTGTGTGTGTGTGGGTGTGTGTGGGTGTGGGTGGGTGGGTGGTATGGGTGGGTGGGTGAGTCGGTGTGTGTGTATTTGTGTTTGAGGGGGGAGAATTTTCTCGGCAGTTTGAAGGCAGGGCATTGGCGGTGTGGTGTCCATCACTGTAGTAAATGACGACCAAATTTCTTTTTAATTCTCGGTCGTGATTGACTTGGTTTTTCACGCAGGCGCGGCCCTTGATGGTGAAATCCGAAGTGGTGGATGCTGATACAGGGAAGAGTACTGACAGCAAAGACCGAACTTCCACCGGAACATTTTTCTCGAGGCGGGAAGATGCAGTCATTTCCCGAATAGAGAAAAGGCTCTCTCTGGCCACCCATCTCCCAGAAGATCATGGCGAGGGCCTCCAGATATTGCACTACCAAAATGGACAAGAATATCTTCCGCACCTCGACGACTACTATGACAAATTTAGCACTGGCCCAGAACAAGGTGGCCAGCGCATGGCCACTGTCCTCATGTACTTGTGGGTCCCCACTCCCCCGCCAATTTGAATCCTTAGCGTCTACAATGCCTTTCCAGAAAGAAGCAATAGGCCAAGCAATAGGACACACACACACACACACACACACACACACACACACACACACACACACACACACACACACACACACACGCATGCGCATGCGCATGCAAAAGGAAGATGTATTCTAATCTTTGGCCACGCCGAAGGTTCCCTGGCGCTGGAAGATCTGAGTGGCTGGGATTCGTGCAGGTCGGAGGTGGAGGAGGGCGGTGAGACGGTGTTCCCCGATGCAGAGACCAAAGTGAGCGGGAAGGGCTGGTCGGAGTGCGCCAAGAAGGGCCTGGCCGTCAAAACCAGGAAGGGGGATGCACTTCTCTTCTACAGGTGGCTGTCCTTGCGTCCTCTGAAAGTTCACCATCGATCTTGATGTCAATCCCTTTGTATTTTGCTCTTTTTCACCCGCATGGACAAGTTCAATATTGTAAAAGTTGTCAGGTAGGGCTCGAATAGTTGTTTTGTTAAATATAAGCTAATTGCAACCGTTACTCACTAAAGATCTTCCTGAACTCTTTGCATTCTTTAACTACACCCTTTGATCCATTGATGTCACGTGCTGTTGCCCAACAGCATGACCCGCCACGAGCTGCGGAGCGCTAACAGATTTGTGCCTTGTGTACCTATGCATTGCCACTGCAAGTACCGTCATAGATAGCCCTTGCTTTCCACCCACCACATAGGCTAGCTGCTTTGGTCCAGCTCCACTCCGTTCTATTCGTTAAGACTCATCCGGCAAGGCTGTGGAATCATATTTAAAGCAGTTCGCATGGCTCCATGGCTATGTGTGGCAAGGTGCAGCTGCATTGATGAGCTGGTGGACATCAACGAGCATGGATGAGAAGACTGGGATGAATCGCAGCGACTTAAGTGTGTGCTGTTCTAGTCTGTTGTAACTCCTTGGCGTGGTTTAACTTTGAGGCATGTGCTTGCAGCATGCTCCCAGACGGAGAGCTAGACCTTAGGAGTCTTCACGGCAGCTGTCCCACCACGAAGGGTATGTCCACCACCCGGGCCTCAAGCTGAGGGAGAGAGATACACTGAAGGAGGATCTAATTGAGAGGAAGAGGATGAGGAGCCAAAAAGGGAGAGGCATGATGGGAAGAGAGCGCCCGGCCCCTCACCCCACTTTTTAGGCTTCCTGCAGATCGGTGGGTTCCAGAGCGAACTGAACCAATCAAGATGGGATCCTACCGGATTCTGTGGAGCCTATCTCATCAAAGTTGTTGGTCGAGTAAAATATTGCCCAAGTTGAGCGTATGTGTCTGCCGATATGTGCACCTTTTATGCCTAAAATGTCCAAGATTCCTCGGTAACAAGTACCTGGTAACAGTTTACTGGTAACTGGTAACACACTGGGTCGCCCCTTCTAACCGTTGCATTCACGATGCACTCACGTGCACGGCACAGAGGCACACATTCAGGGGAAGTTTGCACACAATGCGCTACAAGCGTCTTAATAGAGTTGGTAGCCATGTCTTATTGCGACCAATCAGCTGGGACCAGGTTGCCATTGCAGGGAGTTGCACATATTGGTGTATGCTAATGCCCTGCACATGTGCCTCTCGAAAATTTGCAGCTCCAGTGGGATCATTTGTGCTTGGGCGGCCACCCTAGGGTGTCCATTAACTAATATATTCACCCCCATATGGGCTGCCACTTTGGATGTCTTTCAACCCACATTGCATTGTCCTTAGCCATTGTCATGATTAATGCGGCTTCACGAATGCATTTTGACGGACACGTGGGGGGCACAGGGGACAAGTGGTCCGCCACCAAGTGGATCCACGTAGGTGAGCTGCTTATTTAGCTTCGTGCTCCTCCTCATCATTCTTGAAAACTAGAGTCGGCCAAACTGTACACATGTGGTCGAGGCACATGAGAGTGATCTTGCAAGTCCAATGACTGAGTGGGCTATCGTGCTTCATTTTGAGCCCTCTGAAACGCGGGCTTTGTGAACTCGGTGGTGACACACATTGAGTGCATTTCACAGTTAATTTCTACATCAAAGCTGTGAAGCGGTACGGAAGTCTCAACGCACAACGCAATGCAGCGCAACCCAACACAACGCAGTCTCACATCATTCAAAATCAATCTGACATGAGCCGGACAATGGTAACACTAGGCTCTCGTTCCTTCTCTCCAAAAATTTTCCAAACTTTCTTTGCTTCGTTCGCAAGAGCAATGGTAGCACATGTTCTATGTTGTACAGCAAAGTAAGGCCCAAAGATTGATATGGTTTTTACAAATGTAATGCTGTACGTGCTTGCTCCATGGCTAACGTTGGTGTGGCCGATCTACCCTAGCCCATCCATTCAGAAAACGTTGGACACATCGTTACAAGCGGGCATCCTCCTCGTGTCCAGAGAACTCCCTATTCCGTCCATAACGTCCGGTCGTTAGACAACTCCTGGGTGTCTAGAAAAAAGCCCCTTATCTCAGCAGTAGCTTGCTATGCATCGGTGCTGCTGGGATAGGGAGCATCTGGAGACTGTGGTATAAGGCCTTCTGTGTCACAGAGCCGATCCGCCTAATCCAGGAACTCATACTAGTGTTCCCTTCTTGCAGTTTATTGCAAACCAGCAACGTGCGGGATTCAGGGTCTCTTTCAACGCTTATTATGATTGGTCGTGTGGAAGTGGGGGACCATAGCAGTGCTGTGTTCGAAAGTGTGCTTGTCTTTAAATTTAGAAGTGATGCATGTCCTAACCGCACACCACATATGCTACATGCTGGTGCGCTTTTCTTTGTCTCCTTCTCGTACCTTCCCGGCAGGATTTGGACTAACCCTCCTTGCCTTGATCTATCAGAAAAGAAAAATGAAAGCTTTATTATTTGCGTGTGCAGGAAGATTTGGAGGAATGTGAAGGTTATCAAAGCGAAGTGGTGCGTGTCCTTTGGGGCAACTTGTCTATGCTTTTTGACCCCACTGAAATAACGTTCACAAGCTCGCATGCCACTTCTACCTGGGGTCGCTAGTCAACATCATGTCTGATGCATGGCCATTTAAGTCTGACTTCGCCATTAGTTCTGGGTTAAGGATCTATAACAGTGTCCAGGGTGTTGTGGCCCCCGTACCCCCTCTCCCCCCTTCACTCCCTCCCCCCTCTCCCTCATCCTCTCTCCCCCCCCCCTTTCTCTCTCTCTCTCTCTCTCTCTCTCTCTCTCTCTCTCTCTCTCTCTCTCTCTCTCTCTCTCTCTCTCTCTCTCTCTCTCTCTCTCTCTCTCTCTCTCTCTCTCTCTCTCTCTCTCTCTCTCCCCCCCCCTCTCTCTCTCCCTCTCCCTCCCTCCCTCCCTCCCTCCCTCCCTTCCCCCCCCCCCTCTCTCTCTCTCTCTCTCTCTCTCTCTCTCTCTCTCTCTCTCTATCTATCTCTCTCTCTCTCTCTCTCTCTCTCTCTCTCTCTCTCTCTCTCTCTCTCTCTCTCTCTCTCTCTCTCTCCCCCCCCCCTCTCTCTCTCTCTCTCTCTCTCTCTCTCTCTCTCTCTCTCTCTCTGTCTCTCTCTCCCCCCCCTCTCTCCCTCTCCACCCCCACACACACACACACACACACAACCCCCTCTCCTTTCTCTCTCCACCCCTCCCCCCCTTGTTCAACATCCCCTCCCCCCCTCCTTCAGCTCTCCCTCCCTCCCCCACCCGCTCTCACCTTTCTCTCCCCTCCCCAATCCACTATCTCAGGCTTGCTCTCGCACGCGTATACGCCTCCTTGCACTCGTGAACACACACCACCACGTGCCCGCTGGCAGTGTCTCCTGTGAACACACACACACGCACACACACAAACACACACACACACACACACACACACACACACACACACACACACACACACACACACACACACACACACACGCACACACACACACACATGGGCACACACTCACACACACACACACACATACACACACGCACACACGTGCACGCACGCACGCACACATAGAGAGGGGAGGGAGAGAGAGAAGGGGGGGAGAGAGAAGGGGGGGCTCAGATTTGAATGAATGACTCCTTACCCGGTTGTGGCACTTCTACTTAAACATTTTGCGGCGTGCTGCTTTGCGGCAGCAATGCATGATGGACAGGGGTTGTGCTCTAACACTTGCGGCTGGGTTCATGTAGTGGGGACAATTGGGGATGGCTGAGTTGAGTGGGCCTTGGTTTAAGCAAAAGAAATGCAATGCATGCATGTTGAGTACATGTCAACTTTAACACATTTGTCCATCCATATTAATGCCCGGGGGCATGGAGCAATTGTTTTAAAAGAAATGTTATAAATTGTTCTCAAAGAGGGAGGACAGGTGCGCTAGAAGCGACCGAAGAAGATTGGTCTTTGTGTTCGACCCCACTCCTGCCGCTTCAGCTAGCTATGTTGCATCATTCGGTACTGCTTCCATAGTATTAACAAGCTCCACAAGGATACATCAAGTAAGCAACACTCGTTTGGTACTTCACACTATGATTGGAAGACCAAGATCCAGCCGGGTCTCCCGGATGACAAGCACTGCCGCAAGACCATATCATTAGGATCTCATGGACTCAGGAAGAAAGAAGCAATACCAGAGCCAACAACCAATTGCAATGAATCTGCGCATAGAACAAGGACGAAGCGCACGTGCACTCACACATCAGGCTAGATGAAGTCGCCCAAGGCGCCTGGCCACTAGAACCTGATAGGATCCTCATATCTCGAGTGGCCACATATTAATCCATTATGTTTTTCATATAAACAAGCAGTGTTCAAAAAGAATTGCAAGAGATTAAGTGGCCTCAAATTTGCAAGAACCACATCTCATGAGTAGGGCCGGGCTTACTACGCAACTTTAAAAACGTCTGCCCTGAACGTACTTTGGGCTATTGTTGGAAAACCCACGTATGCACCATCATGATAACTTCACACAAAATGCTCTACGCGGTTGTTAGGTGTACACATGTGTGCATGACCCGTGGTCATTGTTACTTTGTAGCAGAAGCACAATTGTTGTGCGTTCAAGGTGTATACACTGCTAGGAAGGGATTGTTCCGTAAAGTTTTTACCCCACTAGCAGACAGAAAGCTCATTGCTTACTCCCAAACTCGATAAATCAAGATCCCAGTCAGAATTCGGATTGGTAACTCGAGTCTTAAACTTCCCGTATCACATATATAAAGCACCCGTATCACCTATATAGGTTTTGCCCCCCCCCCCCCCAAATTAACAGGCTGGACTTTAAGTTTTCATCATAAATCTGGCTTACTGCTCAATATATGATTACGGCAAGATGTGGAGAACCAACGAGAAGTAAGCCACTTATCCTCGCAAATATCGAATCTACTAGGTGTGTGACATGCGATATAAAATAGCATTGTACAACATTTAGTCTAACTTCAAGTATAGCGATGGAAAAACTCTTCCACATGTTTCGTTAAAAGCAGGAATTTAATACCGAACACATTGCAATGACAGTCACAGGACAGTCAGAATTTCGAGAAAGTTGTGAAGAATCACAGACTAGATTATCAGCAAAAAAATAGTTGAAGCAAGAAAGCTTTTGCCACTGGTTTAAATTGATTTAGAGCTGCGAGTGAAAATTTCCCAAATGTGTTGTGAACTTGGAGTTGATGGTTTATGGGGAGATATTGTTACCAATAGAGCAAGCCAAGCGCTTGCTGGTTTGAAGGTCGAGTTCAAGTAACACCATATGATATTTTTCCAGTAAGCCCACTCTGCCTTAGACACAGGCTTAGAAAAGATCCACTTGAATCCATCGATTCGTCCTCTTCTAATCAATCTACAATTATTACAAATCTTTTTTGCCGATGGTCTTACTTTCATATTTCGTCTTTTTGAAATTCTCATCTCGATTTCTATTCTTTTTGGAAAGGATTTTAAAAGAAACAGAGAATTGTTTCCTATACTTTAGGCAAAAGAAATAAGTTTGAAAAGTACTTTTGATTTGTTTCATTTAAATTCCGGCCACAATCTATAACCCCGTCTACTAGTACAATGAGCGTGTCCTACTTTCGTTCAACCTTGCTGTCACCGTTGCTTAATGTAAGATTAAGTCTGAAGCCCCACAGCCCCCACCCACTTTCGGCTTGCAAGCTACGTGATAATAAGGAATCGTCTTAGATCATAGTGGCGATGCCATATGGATGGCCAACTGTGCTTGCCAAGTTGAAACACACGTGGGTAATGGACTGAACTCATCTTGTCTACTCACTCCTCCTGGTGCACTGAACACAACTCTATGTACCAGTTACTTCTCCAGGTGGCCACCATGGTGGTAGTGGTAAGTTCAGGTGGGCCTAGTCTGGGGGTAGTGATTCCCGGTTGTCCTTCGGATGTCGGGCACTGCACAAGAAATTTCATCATACCACGGAGCAATATCTTTCATACGACTTTTCGACCTTTATTGTTTTCAAGTTCACAACCACCAATGACCCGCACACCTGAATTGTGATATTTCGTAGATTCATCCAGATGCTCACGGTCGGAAGCCGCACGGTTTGATCCACTGGAATTTATGGGTCGTATTAGTCTCGTAACCAGTTCAATTGTTACTCTTCAGGCTTCATTAATCTGGAACTCGGACTACGCCTTGAGTAACGCCAGTTACCCGGGTTGGTTTAATCTGCACAAGCCGGGACTTCGCCTTGTATAACCTGGGGGTCACTTTGCACAGCCCATCTCGTAGAGTAAGATGGCTTCGTCAAAGTGTCATAACCTTAGTTGTGACATATATTGTATCGGTATTCACTTGACAGCCTTAATACGAGCGATCACGTTATGCAGCATTCTCACGGCTATGGATAGGTTCGCCTGTCTGCCGCTTTCCTCAGATTGATGCATCAGATACCAAGTTTTCCTGAATTTCGTGGATATTGGCTGTGATCTTACGCTCTGAAGCAGTTATAATACTGTGTACAAGAGCCATAGGGACAGTTTGTGGTTACAATGTCCTTTGCTTGGAGTTAGGTAGTGTGTAAGGATGCTTCGGTTCACTCTTCACCGTAAGGCAACACCCCTTGGCAACCTAGCAAGGCGAGTTAGGTTTGCTTGGCAAGATATCTGCGGGAGTAGCAGCATCAGGAGACGTCTTGTGTGCTGTCGCGGGAATTGAAGGTACTTGCCAGAAGAGTATGTAGGGTGGAGGTATCCTATGACTCACACAAATTGCCATACATTTGAGTAGGTGATACGACTTACGATAGTTCTATCGAGCTGGGAAGTGAGCATTCTCTGTGGTTATCACAATCGCAACCTTGATCGGCATATGACAAGTGCTTGATAGTGCGCGGGACTTGAAGAAGTTAAGAATTTCCAGGTTTAAGCTGCAATTGCTTTCACATCTACACGACCTACAAAATTTATAAGTTTCAACGTGCCAAACGCAACCGTATTCAGGCATATCGGTGTGGTCTTGGGTCGATCGGCCGAGATTTTGGCAGCAAGCTTGTTTTTCCTGTGCGATCTTAAGTGAATTGGAGATACCTTTGACTCAACACACGATAGAAAGGCTGTCAGACCTGGTAAAGACAATCGATTGAGTTACCGAACAGGTTGTCGTGTCGTGTTTGCATACTGTCTACTCGTGTTGACCTGAAAGCTGATAGGCAAAGAACATACAAGTGATGCCTTTGATATGTCTACTGATGATGTAAGGAGTGCGTGTGAGCGGCCCTCTAGGGCAGACAGGGTGGAAGACCTGGCGGACACGAGCAACGCTCCGCTTGGGTAGACATCATCGCTTTGTGATTCTTTTGCTGATTAGTGACAAGGTTTGAGTAGGGAGACAAGACATCGACAGCTGAAGTAAGTGATTGAATCAAGGATTGTCCTGCAGGAAGCTGCTATCTGATCTGTGAAAGTCGCCGGTCTTTCGTTGGGAGTATAGCTTGCTTGTGAAGATCGTATGACATATACATTGATGATACAGGCTTGAGGGTGATGCTTAGGCGTTTTGAAATGACATAAATTCCGGGTAGAGCGCGTTTGTGGGGGGACAACCGGGAAGGGAAGCCCGGCGATGTGAAAGCTAGCTGAAAGCCTTGGAAGTACTTATTTTCAAGTTGAATCCGTAGCTGTCAGAGACAAATCATGGCTGATTATGCGTCTACTGCAAGTTTCCCACCTCATCAAGATAGAGAAGACCTGGATGATGAATCAGAACATCATCAGTCGCCTGAACCACCTCAACAAAGGGTATACATCCCTGAGTTGACTAGGAACGCGAAAGCCCACCATGCCTTGCGCAGATTGCTGAATTCGCTTGATAACACAGGTGTCCCTCGTGTTGCATTTTGTTGTGCCGGGGGATCGAACCCTCGACCGACTCGACCCAGAGTCGCGGTTCTAACCGATCGGCTAAAAGTACCAAGGTAATTGTACGATTAATCGCCCGCTTATGTATCCGAGCCGGATCGGGATGCCCAGGCCCGATCCGCTCCTCTCCGCACTACATCTCCCCCCACCTAAGAACCGAGCGTCCTCGCTCGTATTCCACTGTAGGTAAGGAGGCAGCGGCACGATTGGCCGCCCGGGAAGGAGATATACCGCACTTACATCCCGCGATTATCGCCACCGATCACCGAATCCCCCCCTTCGCACTGTGCCTGATCACATGGCCACTCCCGTGGGGCCTCAAACACGTGCACCAAGCACCTGCGATCGATATGGGCCCATCTCAGACTCGCGCTCATACCCGAGGCGTTTTACCATGAAAAACGGCCCATCAACCAGATCGCCGATACCAAATGTTGTGCCGGGGGATCGAACCCTCGACCGACTCGACCCAGAGTCGCGGTTCTAACCGATCGGCTAAAAGTACCAAGGTAATTGTACGATTAATCGCCCGCTTATGTATCCGAGCCGGATCGGGATGCCCAGGCCCGATCCGCTCCTCTCCGCACTACACATTTGACTTCGCAGATTCATGTCTTGCAGTAAACCGTAGGGCTCCCCATGATGCTGTTGTTGCCTTAATGGATAATTTTACGTGGTTTATTAACAGGAGTATACGTCACAATACCTCTCATCTGCACGATGTCATCGAGTCAGCTGTTGCATCAGCAATGAGAGTTAATAGTGCAGTCAGTCAGCAGACACAGCCCAGCAGATCGTCTTCATCACAGCATGAGCAAGCCCCAAGGAGAAAGATGCTCACTGAAGCCATTGTACCCTTGCAGAAAGGTGCGAATATCCAAATCTATAAGGAGAGAGTACTTCGTGCTCTGAGACAAGAAGGTCAAGGTCTGAATGACCTCGAAAGGCTTATGGTAGCACGTAAAGCTGCTGAAGCTAATAAAGATGTTGCTCGACGTTTTGAGGCTGCGCATGGAAGGAAAGTGTATAATCATGTTGATGAATATGTTACCGACCTGTGTGAAGTATTCAAACCTGATACTGCCTCTTACCGCGACGCCTTGCGAGGTAAGTATCAACAAACGAATCAGACCGCGACATCGTACCTTGCGCACATCAGAGATGTGGGTTATGACCACTGGGTAGGTGTCCCCGAGTCTGATGAAAGCTTTCTGCAAAGTATTAATTCCATGAATGACGAGTGTAAGCCACTTATGTTACACACACACAAGCTAGCTCGTCTGACGTTAGATAGGAGTACCTCAGCAAAACCTATCTCATTCGGAGACTTAGAGAAATGGGCCTCGCAATGTGATGCTGATTTATTAATAGCCAAGCATGCTAAAGGTGAGAAGCCTCCAGAGAAATGGGCCTCGCAATGTGATGCTGATTTATTAATAGCCAAGCATGCTAAAGGTGAGAAGCCTCCTCAATCTAACTCTGCCAATATCGACCCTAATGCACCGAAAGGTGAGGAAGGGAATGATAAAGGTGGTAGGAAGAGGAAGAACAAAGCTAAAGCGGCTGGTGCTGATGTTTTCAAAGAGGTTCCTGCTACTTCTTTTATGCTCCAGATAGATGATGGTTTAGACGAGGAGGAGGATGTAGATATTGGTGGTATGTCAGATAATCCTGCACTTACTACGCCTAGTATAGTAGGGGGGTCTGCAGTACCAATGCCACAAAATTCAGATAGAATCACAAGGTGCACTCTGCAGTAGAGCCCTTTTAAATGAATCAAATTACTGCAGTTAGGAAAACCGTGTACCAACCCAAGGTAAATGTGAGTGGTAGGGGTGGCTCCCCTGTACCAATGTCTATCTCTCCGCGAGAGCGTAGCCACGGGAAGGTAAGCCCGGCTCTCGAGTCTCCGCGCATAATGACTCCAGCAATCAGCCAGCCAGCACAGCAGACGCCAGAACCTTTGACTACACCACGTGAGTACCCCTGGCCGACAGTGATGCCGAAGAACAAAAAGAGAAAATCAAGGCAGATTGACCCGCCGCCCCCCATCAATTACGGCAGGCAGACGGAAGTATTTCCATCGTCAGCATCAGACAGATCTGGCAATGGGCATGTGTCAAACCAACAACGTCAGGCTGTCAGAAGGCAAGCACAGCAACCACATGTTTTCATTCCAAATGTCATAGACACGGCTGCACCACTGCAGCCGGCTGCAATCTTCAAGCAGCCAACCGTGCCGCAGCCTACATCAGCCAGGCCACCAGCACGAACACAGCCTGCAGTAGCTGCAGCAGCAGTTCCTTTATTTTATGAACCGAGCAAGAGCAGCATTCCAGTTCGGAGACTTGTCACACCTCCGAGAGCTGCACCAGCCATACCTCAAAATCCTGTAAGACCCGGCCCTTCATTGCCTAGGCCTGCATGTATTACAGATCCATGTACATTGCCTCATGTTGTTAGGCCTCCTCATTGGCCCGCTCATGTCAGTGACCCCAACCCCGTTACGTAGGTCACTTTGGTGAAATCCCAAACATCTGCGAATATCATGTCACTCATTCGGATGGTACCCTTAAGACACCGGATTGGATATTTAACAACAACGTGGATTCGTATGACAACTTGTATAATGGCTCTGCAGTAGATTTAGCTAAATTTGCTCGTAATTACATGTGTAATGTTGAGCCAATATATGGACCAGATCCTCTGAATCCAGGCTCATGTACAGCCATAAAGGAAAGATTACCAATCAATATCCTAGTGAACCGTATGATTACCACTCAGGATGTTGTGCGAGGTAAACCTGTTGATACCACTGTGGCACCTCAGGTGCATTACACAGACGGAGGGGATTTGTGTTTGACTTTCCTGAATCAACCTAATCCGGATGAAGAGCCAGTATTTCAGTACTACATCGTTCAGCCACGGCATTTGAACAATCCAGAGAGTAAGGACCTGCCAGACACACCCCTGCACCAGGAGGACTTTGAAGTGAATGTGCAGAGGCATGCCAAGGCAGCTGCTGACAGAAAAGTAGCAGAATTTCAGAAAAGCCGGCAAGCCAATATCACGCAATTCCGAACACTTGCCCAAGGACAGCAGTTGGCAGCAAACCCACCTCCTACATATCAGGAAGCAATGGCTGATTATATGCCTCCACCAAGGACAGCATCTCAGCCTGCACCACAGCCTGAGGTACACTGTAATATGTTCCATGCTGACTTCGGACCTCTGACCGATAATATTTATGATTCGTCTTTGGATCCACTCGGAGTGAATGCAGCGCAAGGTAGGCGCCCAAATAGGGCAGAATATTTTAAGCAATAGGATAGGGAAGGTCCCAAGCCTAATCCTCCCAATCCGTATTTTTATTCACCCGAGTCTCGGATAGGTAATGCTTCGTTTGTGATCACCTTTCTTAGTCTTGTTCAGCTGTGCCGTATCCAAAGTTTCCTGCATGGATTGAGGCAACCAATGATCTAATTGGTAAACAAGATATTGACAAGGTGGCAGTTATCAACATGTCAAATGCTTTAATGTCTATAGCTGCAAAGATGAACATCCCTCTGGTCTGCACTTTAGATTCTGAACCACTGCAGTTTAAGGGGGGGGGGGGAACCTCGCAATCCTCAACCGCATTATGCAAACTGCAATGTTCACACTCGTGTTGAATCTGCTGGGAGTATTAAGAATCTTGATGTTGTACCCATCTTTTCGTTGCTGTCTCCTTCGTATCAAGCCTCCGTACCGGTGGAAGAAGAAGACATCACGCAACAAAGTTACCTGCAAGCGGCACTGGCCAAGGTACCGTCCCTTTTGATTCCTGCTGCCTTTATGCCTACAGTGGGTTTTCAGTTAATGGATAAGTCAAGGGCAGTGGTGCCCAATGCATTTAGGGCAGCGTACCTAGATACCGGATGTAACGTTAGCCTGATGTCAAGGAGAGCCTTTGCTAGAGATGGCGGTTGCATGGGCTCTGAAGCAGTATTGCACAAAATTAAGCCTTTTCACATTCAGTTAGCTGACGGGAAATCCAGTACAATTACTGTAGAATCTATCTCGAAGGCTAGGATTGTGATTGGCAAGGCATTTTATACTATGGATTTCCTGATTGTCGAAAATTTGACCACTGATTACTTAATTGGGTTCTCGTTCATGTTCATGTATAATTTGCAGATAAAACCTGCAAATGCCCAATTAGCAATACGGGTCCCTCAGAACAACATGATAGTCAAGGAACCATACCGCCCTTACCAGACCTTGCCTATCAAATTCACTACCAAAAAACTCACACTGAATGTGTTAGGTTAGGTGGGCTAACTTGTGTGCAGCTGCTGCTGGAGATGGAGATTGAATGCATCTGGAAAGACTGGACGCCGAAGACGCGTCGTCCCCCTAAACTGTGGGCTTTTGATCCACTGCAGCAAGTAATACGAGGCTGCAAGTGCGAATTTTCTCTTTTACCATTTTCCATTGCTGTTAGAGGAGAGGTGCAGTATTATGGAGATAGTGATGCTGTGCCGTTCCTCCCACCTACATCTCTCATACCCATGCATTCCCTGCAAATTGAGGATGCATCAAATTGAGGATACATATGTAGATCTATTTGGTGAAATGTCATTGCATGTGAAGTACTTGCGGTTCCGAAACTTCTGCCTGAAGACAAGGAGAAGAAGAGGGCCATTGAAGTTTTGATGTCGAAATATGCTCAATTGTTCAGCACTGGATCTGATGATCTAGGACGCATTGCGCATCCTGAAATCTGTCACCGTATTGCTGTGCAACCTGAGGGATCCCCTCCTTCTCGCTTCCGACGTATGTCTACCTATTCCGAGAGAGAACGTGAGTTTATGATTAAGGAGATAGACATGTTGTTAAAATTAGGAATTATCCAGCCCTCTGATTCCCCGTGGGTCTTGTGATTGTCAAGAAACATGATGGCACTTTGCGTTTGTGCATTGACTTCAGACCCCTAAACAAAGTGACCATCCCTGACCCGTATCCTTTGCCCGTTATTGATGCGATGTTGCGAAGAATGTCCAAAGCAAATTATTTTTCCAGTGTTGATATTGCATCTGCCTTTTGGCAAGTCCCCATGCATGTCAGTGGTCGAAAATACACTGGGTTCATGACCCCTACTGGAAAGTATGAGTGGTTGCGAATGCCTTTTGGTCTCAAAAATGCTTCTAGCACGTTTCAGAGGTTAATGTACCACATTATTGGTCAGAGTGATTTCACTGCCGTGTATCTTGATGACATCTACATCTTTTCTGAGACCTGGGGAGAACACATTATTCATGTTGAAAGTGTGTTCACGAAATTAGCTGAATACCATATCAAATTGAAATTGCCAAAATGTATATTTGGAGCTCCGCGCATCAAGGCGCTTGGTCACATTGTTGGGAACGGTGAGATGAAGCCGGACCCTGAGAATATTGCTGCAATTTTGGCACTTCCTGTCCCTCGTGACATTCACATGGTTAGGTGTAAACTAGGTGCCTATGGATACTATAGGGGTTATGTTGAGAACTTTGCTTTGAAAACTGCCCCCATGTCTTACTTAACCAAGAAATGTGCACAAGTTAAATGGGAGTGGAGACCTGCATGCCAAAACGCATTTGATGAACTGAAACGAGTGATGACCTCTTCGCCTGTTTTGCGGATGCCCCGCCTTGATTTACCTTTCATCCTTACCACTGACTGGTCTAAACTGGCAGTGGGTGCTGTGTTGAGTCAAATCGACCCGGATACTGTATTTGATCATCCGGTAGCCTATGCATCCCGACTGCTCACTTCTGCGGAACAAAATTATTCACCCACGGAAGGAGAGTGTCTTGCTTTGTTCTGGGCTATCAACAACTTTCGAATTTATTTGGATGGAAAGAAGTTCACTATCTACACTGATCATTCTGCATTACAATGGTTAAATTCAAAGCGACATGAAAACAGTAAGCTAGAAAGGTGGGCCATCGCCTTGCAAAAATTTGACTATGAAGTCAAATATAAGAAGGGCGAGGAAAACCTTGTGGCTGATTGTCTTTCTCGTTGTGTGAGTGCTGCTGCTGTATATGCATGTGCTGTGAAGCCTGTCTGGCCACAGAATGCTGCAAGGCAAAGTGATCTGGACAAAATCCCTTGTGTTGTGTGCGGTAACCCGCAAGGACATGATAATATTGTCATATGCGATGGATGTGACCGGTGTTTTCACTTGCGCTGTTTAGTGCCCCCTCGTTCTCTTGTGCCAGGAGGATGCTGGTATTGTCATGCCTGTGCTCCATTCTTTGGAGAGAAAGGTGGATCCAAATTGGAAGAGGTGAAAAACAAAGAAACACCATTATTGTACAAACACACGGAACCTTTTTTTGTCTGAAAATGATCCGATGATGCAGTATATTGAATCCGGCCATGACTTGTCTTTGCTTTGTGATTTGACACCCCAAAAGGCTTCTAGTATCAGAGTCAGAGCTTCATATATGTTGAAGCACCTAAAGATACCGGGCTGGCTCATGATATACAAGAAGATAAGGGGAAGGCCTTCTAGATGGCTGGTTTACCCACCTGTAGAATTTAGGTGGGATATCATTTCAATGATTCATGATGTGTTGGGTCATTCTGGTGTGTCACAAACACTTGTTGTGATGCACCAACACTTTCATTGGCCCGGCATCAAGGATGATATTTCTTTGTTTGTCAAGACCTGCGATGCACCAGTCAGTGGTAAGGATGAAAGGTAAATCAAGGCTGGGCATCCGCAAAACAGGCGAAGAGGTCATCACTCTTTTCAGTTCATCAAATGCGTTTTGGCATGCAGGTGTCCACTCCCATTTAACTTGTGCACATTTCTTGGTTAAGTAAGACATGGGGGCAGTTTTCAAAGCAAAGTTCTCAACATAACCCGTATAATATCCATAGGCACCTAGTACACACCTAACCATGTGAATGTCACGAGGGACAGGGGTGCCAAAATTGCAGCAATATTCTCAGGGTCCGGCTTCATCTCACCGTTCCCAACAATGTGACCAAGCGCCTTGATGCACGGAGCTCCAAATATACATTTTGGCAATTTCAATTTGATATGGTATTCAGCTAATATCGTGAACACACTTTCAACATGAATAACGTGTTCTCCCCAGGTCTCAGAAAAGATGTAGATGTCATCAAGATACACGGCAGTGAAATCACTCTGACCAATAATGTGGTACATTAACCTCTGAAACGTGCTAAAAGCAGTTTTGAGACCAAAAGGCATTCGCAACCACTCATACTTTCCAGTAGGGGTCATGAACCCAGTGTATTTTCGATCACTGACATGCATGGGGACTTGCCAAAAGGCAGATGCAATATCAACACTGGAAAAATAATTTGCTTTGGCCATTCTTCGCAACATCGCATCAATAACGGGCAAAGGATACGGGTCAGGGATGGTCACTTTGTTTAGGGGTCTGAAGTCAATGCACAAACGCAGAGTGCCATCATGTTTCTTGACAATCACAGGACCCACGGTGTAACGGAATGCGAGGATTTCCGAGCATTTCGGGACATTTGCGGGAGACGCCCTTTGGCGCCATACTGCACGCCCGTGGGAGCCACGTGGTTAGCCGCTCGAACGAGAGTAGCACCTTCCGTCGGTGATGGTTGCTTACGCCATGCATAGTTGGCACTCCGTCATTGCGTGTGTTTGATGACAATAATTGTCACCGTTAGCACGCCAGCGAGTGGACGATCTAGGGCTCTCACGAAGGATAGAGGGACAGAAGTCGTACATGGGCCGAGTCCGAATGATAGGCGTCCCTTGGCTAGGAACCCGCGTGCCGAGTAGATTAACACGAGAGGACAGAACTGGAGAAACCACAAGGGTAAGCTGTGTGGTGGGGTGGTTCTTGTAAACGCTTGCTTGCCCCAAGTGACGGACCTCGTGTCGCGCCTCGTTCCTTGCTCCCTTCCTGCTTTACTTCCTTATAAATTCCGCTGAGTTATTACATTTGGTATCGGCGAAAGCCGTTATCAATCCTTTGGGGTTTTCGATCAAGTTGTTGGAAGTTGGCAGATGCCGATGTAAGGATCTAACTTTGGGATGCGTCGCGTAGATGAGCTCGGTGGGATCCGATAGGTTTAAAAACCTATCTGAAGAAGACCGAAGCCTTGTGGAAGGTTCTTTGAAGGATGGAATTGAAGTGACGGACTTGTTGGAAGAGGACGTTGATTCCATGAACCCGATCGCCCCCACAACCGAGGGATCGGAAGGCAAAAGGAAGAAACGCCCCTTGTCAAAGGATGAAATTGAAGAATACATTAACACGTTAGTCGAACAAAAGTTGGAGGCTCGGCAGGCTGAGGCCCAAGCACCGATCATCAAACCGGTGCAAGTGCGTGCTGCCCCTCCTTCTCTCTTTAACGGAAAACGTGGAAGTTTTATGTTTTTTGCACGGAAATTGGCATCATATGCTAAACTCACAAACGTGCCTGATGCTAAGTGGGTTGCTTTGGCAGTTCAACACTTGGAAGAAAGACCTCTTAAAGTGTGGGATGCTTTTGTGCGTAAGTGGGAAAAAGAGGGAGGAGAGGAAGATGCCATAAAGTGGGAAGACTTTAAAGCTTTTATGTCCAAAAGATATGATGCCACTGACACAGTAGCAATAGCAAGACAAAAGCTTGACAAAGTATACCAAGGGAATGAAAGTGTGGAGAGGTACATTGAAAGATTTGTTGCTTTGCTTTCGGATATTGAGGTGGAATATGAAATGGTAGAGCAGGATAAGTTGCACTTATTCATGAAGGGTCTTAATGTGCAGTTAAGATTGGCCAGTACCATCAACCCCGGGACAGGGAAACCCTTCACAGACCTGGATGACTTGTGCTCCTTTGTGGTCAAGTATGAAGGTGGTTTCAAGAGTGCCCATGGGGATGCACAGGGAGGTCCCCCCAAGAGGAGGACACTATCAAACTTCCACACCAATCTTGGTGCAGCTCATATCCCAGAGGAAGTTCAAGGGTCACCACCCTTCTGGGGAGCTGTTGGAGGACCCCCTGGTGCACCAGGGAAGGGAGGAAAGTTGGACTCTCGGAAGGTCATCCCCGCTAATAGGGAGTGTTACTTTTGCAAACAGTTGGGCCATGAAGCATGGCAATGTCAGTTGAAAAGGGAGTGGTTGGCTGCTAAAGCTAAAGCGGGAGGGTTCCAACCACCAGTCTTTCAACCGGGTTACTTTCCCTCTGCACCACAGGCCCCACCAGTGGTGGCACCAGTGCAAGGAGGGCTTCCACCACCTCAAGGAGGGCAAGGTAATTGGCAAGGGAAAGGAAAGGGAAGAGGGAAGTGGAAGGGGAAAGGGAAGGGGAAACCCAAAACTTGACTCGCAAGGGTCATGGATCCCCATATTTTGGCCTATTTGTCTTCACTCTCTGAACCCTTTGAGTTGGTAGTACCTAAGAAAAATTGTGCAGAGGCTTGCTTGCATGATTTCTTTGCAAAGAGAAAACATGATCCCAGCCTTGGTGCCTGCTTTGTTGTTAGCCAAAAAGTCTGGAAAAGCAGGAGGTTTTTCTTAGAGTACAGGACAAAGGCCAAACTAAAAGTTCTTGCTCGGGGATGTAGGGGAGAACAATTCATGTTCTCGGGCAAGGCAGGAATATTTCCTTTTTCATTTGTGCTTGCATGTGTCATGCCACAACCATCTTGTCATGTAGGGCATGTGGGAAATCTCTCACCACTCAACCTGACTTTTGCCGTTACTGTTCGAGGCATGGAGTTTCGTGCACTCATGGACACTGGGGCTACCCATTCTTTTGTCCGAGGCAAAGTACTACAAGGGCTTAGGTATCACAAGGAAGCAACAACAGTAGTCCTTGCAGATGGGTCCTTGTCTGAAACCAAGGGGAAGGTTGACCTTAGTGTTAGGTTCACCCCTTCGGTAGTCACCCGCCATACTTTCTTTGTATGTGATTCTATTATGGAGGGGGTGGACCTCATTCTGGGACAAGACTGGATGTCTCTAAGGGAGGCCACAGTCAGTGTTGGGGTTGGAAAGGCACAAATAAAACATCAAGGGAAGTGGGTAACGTTGGACCCTCACAGGAAAGTCTTACCCTGTGTAATATTCTTGGAAAGGATGGCCCTGCACCGACGAAAGTGCTAGTATGGTCCGAGCACCATACCATATATAGTGCGAGCCTATGAGGCTACACCCAGTACCAATGTACCGCCCGGCACGTGCGGGGCCGATCCCCGGCACCGTCTGCCTACCGGCGCGCTACATTCTCCCCCTCCTAGGTGACCGAGCTCCCGGGAGGCCTGCCGAAGCAAGCCACAGTCACAGGCAGAGGCATATAGAAGGTCACTGCTACACTTCTATATCTTATACATTGAGCCGGTGAGTCTCCTCCAGACACCAAACCGCAGCCGCAACTGCCAGCCTGGGTGTACACTTGCCTGAGGTATCTCTATGGTACGCCTAGACCAAAATCCCGCAGTGACGGGGCCCAAAGGGCAGTCGTCGGCGTGAACAGATGTACACTCCACGTGTACACATTCCCACGAAGAAGCAGTGAAGTTGCTAACTTCAGGGCGGATAGTAGGGGCAGGGGCTGGACGACACTGTAGCGCGCCGGTAGGCAGACGGTGCCGGGGCTCGTCCCCGCACGTGCCGGGCGGTACATTGGTACTGGGTGTAGCCTCGTAGGCTCGCACAGTATATGGTATGGTGTTCGGACCATACTAGCACTTTCGTCGGTGCAGGGCCATCCTTTGCAAGAATATTACATTTTGGTGGCCCATATCCAAGTCGGTGGACTTGCGATGTTGGTTGTTGATCCTGCTTGACGCTTAAGTGTGTCTTACGGATGGTGTAGATGCTTAAGTGTGTCTTCGTTGCTGCCTGTCGTTCTATTTGGGTTGTTTCCCACTAGATCGAAGGATCAACAACACCTTGGTATCTAGTTCATGGACTTTGGTTGGGAGAATCTATTCTTCGCACCCATATAAGATCCGATGACGGGGATGGTTGTGGCCTGCGAGGGTCGACGTCCACCTTGGTGTGTGGATCCAAGCAAGAAAGTTCGGATTTTTCTGTAATCTTTCTCATGGCGTTTGGCTCCGCCGTTTCCGTGGGGACGGTGGGGGAGGAAGGTGGCACTGTTGAGTTCTGAACATTATTATTGAATGCCTTGTGCTTTAAGTGATCTTCATGTGTGCACTATTAGGATATGGGTCCATTGAGAACATAAGGTACCTTGAGACACGGCAGATTCTGGACGTTTTCGAACATAAGGTACAATCCTATCTAGATCACACGTTTGTCGGATGAACTCTTAAGGCTGCCCCACCGGAGTGAATACCAACTGGTTGTGAAAGATGCTGGGCATCACCAGATGCTAGTCTTGTCCGACAGTTGTGTGTGGCACTCAGCAGACAGTCGTACGGACTGTAGCTGGAGTAACTTCGTCTATTGACGACCTGTCTGCTTTGTACAGGTACGGTGCGGCAGTGTGTGTTGTATCATTGTTGCTATTGTGAGAGTGAACAAGCTTAGTGTACCCTGTAGTCACTCAAACAGATAAGGGACAGTGACTTCAGGGAGTATAGGCATGTACTTGAACGTAGCCGTCTAGAGCCTTATCTAGTGATTGCTTGATCGGTGCTTGTGTACAAGATAATGATGTAACGGAACTGGTTGTGAAAGATGCTGGGCATCACCAGATGCTAGTCTTGTCCGACAGTTGTGTGTGGCACTCAGCAGACAGTCGTACGGACTGTAGCTGGAGTAACTTCGTCTATTGACGACCTGTCTGCTTTGTACAGGGAAAGCCGATTGCCCATAACCTTTCACAGGTTATGGGCCCACGCCCTTCCAGCTGAGCCAAGTAAAAGCAGGAGTGAAGGTCGTCTACGGATGGGTCAGACGTAAGCGTCAACAAAGGAGCTCGAGCATGGCGCAGCGGCGCAAGGGAACTCGAGTGTACCAGGACCATTATCTTACTCACAGTTTACCTTTCTGGGAAATTCATAATTGAAGTTTTAGCTGTGCTTTATCATTCATAGACGTTGTCTAGAAGCACTGAGTGAGTCGGGCCGGACTCCGGCGCAAACTTCTGAGGGGAACATATCTGCTACTACTGTGCAAGACTGGCTGGTAAATTTCCATGACATGGAGGGAATTGTAGGGTATTGCTGCATTCCAGAAGTTTATGAGTAAGTTTGGCTGGTGAAGTGACAATAGTATGACAAAAAGGGGCAAAGAAAAGGAAAGTAGCAGTGAAACAGCAATGTCTCAACCTGGAGAAGTCAGTGGGGCCACTCCAGGGCAGTCTATGACCGGGACACAATCAGCCACTGCAGAACCAAAGGTGGAGATTGACAAGGCAGCCTACATCCCCAATACCTCTAATCCAAAGATGACTGTCATGCTTGATGATGGAGGGCGCAATTTTGAATTTTGGTATGAAAATTTGGAGGCGTGCGCAAACACCAAGGGGGTCAGAGCGGCTTTGGAGAGGCCAATGCCAGGGTCGGTGGAGAACTCAGCCATCAAGCAGTGGCTGATCCAGTCAGTTCCAGTCATCTGGCATTCTCAGATCTCATGCCACAAAGCAGCGTTCGACTTCATCGCGTGGGTGAAGAATAGTCACACTGGAGGGAGCAACCAAGACATCAACCTTGAGTGGTACAAGGAAATGGAGCAGGGCATCAAGACAGGGGAGACACTCAAGGTCTACCTCTACAGAATGATGGATCTGGCTACAAGTCTCAGAAACAACGCGTTCATCCTCTTGGACCACAATGTTGGGGAGCTGATGGTGAAGGGCCTCCCTCCTGTGCTGAGGCTCGAGTCCCTGGAGGTTATGGCAACCGACAAGCCGCCATTGGAGCTGATTCAAAGAATCCTGCGCGCCGCAGCCAGCCGTGGGTACAAGGACCCACCTGCAGAGGGAACACCTCAGGCCATGGCAGCTGCAGCAGTGGCTGGTCCCTCTGGGGGGGTAGCTGGAGCGTCATCAAGCGCTGGAGCTGCACCAGGAGTGGGAGCAGTACCGGGAGTTGGAGCAGCACTACCAGCAAACGAACAGCCTCCCGCTGGCCCCTCTGCAACTACTTTTGGTGGCAGGGGGCGTGGACCTGGCAGGGCAAGAAGGCCCAGAGAGGAGCTTACATGCCACTTCTGCAAGGCAAAGGGCCACTTCATGACTGACTGCGGACCGCTCAGGCAGCTGCAGGCTCTGCATCAAAACATGCAAGCGGCAAGCGTTGGGCCTGCAGCTTACTGGGGCCAGGGAGGCCCACAGTCGTCTCCTCAAGCCTGGTGGGACCATGGATCTGGCCGGGGTGGCCCGCCTTCATCCGCTTCCAGCCCTGGACCTCCTTCAGCATATAACTATCCAACAAGTCAACACACGTTTCCGGGGTGGCATTTACCACCTCCACCCCCTCCTTCTGGTGAGGCGATGTTTATCTCTCTCAATGTGCTTGCCCCAACTTCGCATGGAGCTAGCAGCACATCTTGGTTAATAGATAGTGGTGCCTCTGTGCATATAGTCAATGATCTCTCATTGCTCCATAATCCAGTTATGCATAGACAGCCTCTTCCTCTGCACTTGGCAACCTCAGACGCCAAGGGAGGAATCATTGCATCTGGGTCTGTATGCCTTGTGAATGCAAGGCACGAAGTATTCTGGCTGCACAATGTGCAGTGTGTTCCTTCTGCGCATACCAACCTCATTTCAGTCACTGGTGCAATTCAGGATGGAGCATCTTTCCTGACTGACACTGCAGGTGGTTACACAGCCATGAAGGGACCTGAAGGGTGGTGTGGAGATATCACCCGCGCACGAGGTCTGTTTTTTTTGGAGTTTGTTAGTCCTGTCAGAGGGCAGCAAGTTGGCTGCAGACATATTGATCACATGGCTGAGGCATCTCATCTTAGGAAAGGACACGTGTGTAGCGAGAGATCTCTGTGGCATGCTAGGTTAGGTCATCCTGGTGCCAGCAGCATGCAGAGGTTCTCCAAGGAAGATCTGGTTACAGGAATCAATATCTCCCTTGCTCCCTGCTCTGAGTGCCCCAAGCACTGTGAATCGTGTATACAAGGGAAACACTCCAGACCTCCTTTCCCTGTATCTTCCAGGCCTGCACATCACCCACTCGATAGAGTCCATGTGGATACTGTGGGTCCCATATCGCCTCCTGCCATCACAGGTGAACGATATTGGGTCACTGTAGTGGATGAAAGTTCACACCAAGTTGCCTCCCTGCCTGTGAAGTCAAAGGATTGCATCCCAAAGGCTGTGATAGACCTGCTCCGTTTTTGGCAGACCCAACGAGGCACGGTTGTGAAGTGTGTGAGGACTGACAGGGGTTCAGAGTTCCTGAACCAGCAATTCAAAGAGTTTTGTGCTCAGCAGGGCACTAAGATGGAGTCCTCAGCGCCCTACACGCCTCAGCAGAATGGGGTGGCGGAGAGGATGAATAGGACCCTGAAGGAGCGAACAAGGACTCTGTTGGTCCATGCTGCAGCAGACCCCTCCCTTTGGAAGGAGGCGCTTGAGACAGCTACCCTCCTCTACAATGTGGGTCCTACTTCAGGCAGGTCCCTGACCCCCATGGAATTATTCTTTGGTGTCAAACCTGATGTGTCTGTGCTGCGCACGTTTGGCTGTGTAGCCCATGTGCACATTCCCAGTGGCCAAAGGTCTGTTTTTGGGCCCAAGACCATCCCTGGGATGTTTACTGGTTATTGTCCCCAGTCTAAAGCGTATCGTGTGTACGTGGGGAATGGAGTGTGGAAGGAGAGTAGGGACGTCAGCTTTATCGAGCACTTGAGGGGGGCTGAGAGAGTGGGTCTATCAAAGGTCCAGCCTGGGTCTGTCTATGATTCTAGGATATCACCCCCCCTTGGCAGTGAGAATCTGGCAACGCCTCAAGCAATTCCCTCTGCTGCTCCACCCACGTTCTGGGATGAGGAGGATGACCATGGAGTGGAGACGCTTTCCACTGGGGCTCCTGGGACCTCTGGACTTTGTGCTGGGGATCAGTCTGGAGACGGGACTACAGCAGCACATGACCAAGGAAACCCCACCAGCCTGGATTCTACTGTTGGGACCCCAGAACCATCTCAGCACTCGTGGTCGGTGCTTGAGCATATGCAGAATCTGGCCAGGGGGGGTGTAGAAACTCAATCCCAGGTAGAAAAAATGCAGAAGGTACAAGAGGGGTTGCGAATGCAGGGGAAGTCACAAATTCCCCTTCCTCCAGGGACCACCCTTACAAGGGAGCAGCGTTATGTACAGCGCGTGGCTAGGAGAGAGCATTCTGACATCCCATTGCATGCCCCTGACCCAGGTCAGGCAATTGTGAGTGAGCCAAACATGGTTGGTCTCCCTGATATGCAGGGGCAGGTTGAGACAGTCGAGGCTATGTTCGGTGCAGATGTAAGAGATGAGAGCAGTGGGTTAGACATGCCAGCAGTAGGGGAAGCTGGTGCCCAATCCCAGTCACTGGCTAGTCATGCTTATGGTGTGCAGGCTGACATTGTAGGCGCAGCTCAGGCAAGTCTGGGTAGTGTGCCCAAGTGTGAGTCCAGGAGAGAGAGAGAGCTGCTGCTCCCCTCTGCATTGCGGAAGGTGCGAGAATGTAAGGGTGCTGCACATGAGTCCAGTAGTCAAGGAGAGAGAGAGAGACTTGAGAAGGAATCAGATAATCCCGGCAGTACTGCCCAGTCCCAGCATAAGGTACATAATGTACCTTATTCTGGCAACCAGGGAGAGAGAGAGAGAGAAGGGAACAGCATCAGTAAGGCTGACAGCCCTGCTGCACCACAGCATAAGGTACAGAGTGTACCTTCTGTCACGTTGGGAAAAGTTCACGTGCCCTCAAACTTGAGGGAAGCCCAGCGCTCACCTCAGTGGGAGTTTTGGCAGCAGGCAATGCAAGAGGAGATGGAGTCTTTAGACACCCATGAGGTTATGCAGTATGTGGAAAGACCCCATGGGCAGAAAGTTATCCCTGTTCATTGGATTTTTTCTACAAAAAACGATGCACATGGGAATGTCACTCGGTTTAAAGCAAGATTGGTTGCCCAGGGTTGCAGACAGATTCCTGGTATAGATGTTGGTGAGGTTTTTGCACCTACCAGCAGCTATGGTGCTAGGAGAGCTGTGCTGGCAGTGGCTGCCACACAAAATCTTGAGATCCACCAAGTGGATATCAAGACAGCTTTTCTCAATGGGGAGTTGGAGGAAGAGGTCTATGTGACCCAACCACCAGGATTTGAGAATGGCAACACGAGAGTTGTGTGCAAGCTCAGGAAGGCACTCTACGGTCTTAAGCAAGCCCCACGGGCTTGGCACAAGACCTTGAGCGACAAGTTGAGCGTGATGGGGTATAGTGTGTGCAAGAGCGACGCTGGGGTATACATCAGGAGGGCCCCTGATGGTAATCTGTCGTTTATTCTTGTTTATGTCGATGATCTTCTCATAGTTGCCAGAGTGGTTGCAGAGATTGAGTGGGGGAAAGAGTTATTGAAGAAGGACTTCACCATCCATGATTTGGGAGAGGTGAATGATTTCCTGGGGTGTCAGGTCCTACGCAATAGAGTTCAGGGCACTATTTCCATGAGTTGCACTCCCAAGATTGATGCTCTTGTGGAGAAGTTTGGCGTTGCTGATGATGGACGTGGGGTTGATACCCCCATGTCCAAGGACTTCGTGGCTAGCAGCAGACCCGAGTCCTCAGATGGTATGTCACATGGGGCTGGTACCCCTCTGCCACCTGGTCATCGATACTGCGAGTTAATTGGATCGTTACTGTACATAGCCAATACGACCCGGCCTGACATTTCTCAGGCTGTTGGAGTGTTGTCAAGGTATAGAATGACACCCACTACCTCACACTGGAATGAGGCCATTCGAGTGCTGAAGTACTTGAGAGATACCAGAGAGTTAGCTCTTACTCTGGGTGGAAAGGGCCCTGAGCTAGAAGGCTATGTTGATGCCGACTATGCCGGGGACCTGGACCACATGTATTCCACCACTGGCTATGTTCTATCAGTCTATGGTAGTGCCGTGGTTTGGGGAAGCAAGAAGCAGAGCTCAGTTGCTACCTCAACTGTGCAAGCTGAGTTTATGGCAGCTGGCCATATTGTGAAGGAAGCCAACTGGCTAAGGGGCTTCTTGGAAGAGATAGGGGCTGCACCTTGGAGGGTCAAAATTTTCTGTGACAACCAAGGATGCATTTCTAATTTACGGAACCCCCTGTATTCCAAATTCACAAAGCACGTTGCAGTAAGCTTCCACTACGCTAGGGAAGCTATGGCACTTGGGCAGGTAGATATCCTCTATGTGGAATCTGCACGCAATGTGGCTGACATTATGACCAAGCCACTTGCCAAGCCCGTGTTTGTTGGTCATCGTGATTCACTAGGTTTGAGAAGATACACTTAAAGCATGCAGGCAAGGGGAAGTGTTGAGTTCTGAACATTATTATTGAATGCCTTGTGCTTTAAGTGATCTTCATGTGTGCACTATTAGGATATGGGTCCATTGAGAACATAAGGTACCTTGAGACACGGCAGATTCTGGACGTTTTCGAACATAAGGTACAATCCTATCTAGATCACACGTTTGTCGGATGAACTCTTAAGGCTGCCCCACCGGAGTGAATACCAACTGGTTGTGAAAGATGCTGGGCATCACCAGATGCTAGTCTTGTCCGACAGTTGTGTGTGGCACTCAGCAGACAGTCGTACGGACTGTAGCTGGAGTAACTTCGTCTATTGACGACCTGTCTGCTTTGTACAGGTACGGTGCGGCAGTGTGTGTTGTATCATTGTTGCTATTGTGAGAGTGAACAAGCTTAGTGTACCCTGTAGTCACTCAAACAGATAAGGGACAGTGACTTCAGGGAGTATAGGCATGTACTTGAACGTAGCCGTCTAGAGCCTTATCTAGTGATTGCTTGATCGGTGCTTGTGTACAAGATAATGATGTAACGGAACTGGTTGTGAAAGATGCTGGGCATCACCAGATGCTAGTCTTGTCCGACAGTTGTGTGTGGCACTCAGCAGACAGTCGTACGGACTGTAGCTGGAGTAACTTCGTCTATTGACGACCTGTCTGCTTTGTACAGGGAAAGCCGATTGCCCATAACCTTTCACAGGCACTTCACGATGGTGAGTGTGCGCTTCCCCTCGTTTGGTTTGCTTTGGGTTGCTAATCCTTTGCAATTGTTTTTCAACTTGCATTGCCTTAATGAAACTTTGGTGTTTCGAGCATATCGTTGGGGTTTCGGTGGTAAAGTGTCAACTTTTCCGGATGCCGATCTTACACGGATATGACGAGGTCTTGCTTTGTTGATTGGCGCCGAGTAGCATGGAGCTGAAAATACTTTCTATTTTCACAGTCTCTTTTAGTGCTCGGTTTGCTTAGTACTGCATTTATGGGGCCGTTGGAAAATGCCATAAATGTGGATTGAGCTTTGCATGCTGGTTTTGCTTCCATCATTGCTTAATGAAGGATTTGTTCTTTTGTGTTGCGGCACATTAGACACTTCCTTTGTCTGCCTGGCCCAGTTGCCTCTGCTCCTTGCCTGGCATTGGTCCATAGACCCGTTCACCACGTGGGCCTCGTGGTGGGCAACGTGTCTTTGGGGGGAGGAGAGAGGGAGAGAGGAAGCTTACGCTGGATAGTGAGAAGAGAAAGAGAGATGAGGCTTACGTTGGGAGGTGAGAGCTGTGTACCCCATAGGGGAGTGACCATATGATGACGGCCTTTGGCTGATGGTTGCGCTACAAGTTCCACGAGGCGTTGAAGCGATTCTCTAGGGTGTCTTCTCACATAAGGCATAAAAGCAACTCTCTAGACATCTCCTCTTAGGACCTCGCAGGAGCTTGGTCACCTAGGAGGGGGAGAATGTAGCGCGCCGGTAGGCAGACGGTGCCGGGGCTCGTCCCCGCACGTGCCGGGCGGTACATTGGTACTGGGTGTAGCCTCGTAGGCTCGCACAGTATATGGTATGGTGTTCGGACCATACTAGCACTTTCGTCGGTGCAGGGCCATCCTTTGCAAGAATATTACAGACACTTAGCCACCAAGTCAGGGGACGTTCTGTGAGCACGCGAACGTATGGGTAAACCACGACCCCCCGGTGACGCAGCTTGACAGGCTCGTGCTGCTGTGTTTCCCCTAGTCAACCTTCCCACGACGACGTGCCCCGCCTCTTGGTGCCCGTGCGTTGACTTTGTCCCAGTATCCCTTTACAACATTGGGAGCATTTGCCAAATTCCGTTCCTCTTCCCAGGTGTCATGCTCTGACGAGGAACCCGTCCAGCGGACAAGGTACTCATACTTGGGACGGCCACGTGAATTGACACGACGGTGGTCCATTAAGGCTTCCACCTCCTACTCATCCTCCCCCTCCAGCACCTCTGCCGGTGGTGGGGGTTGCATCGAACCATCCCGACGGTAGCGTTCCAGGTTGGAGACATAAAAGACATCATGAATCCGCCATCGTGCTGGGAGGTCAAGCTCATAAGCTTGGGTACCCACACGTTTCACCACTTGGAACGGCCCTACCCAACGCGGGAGGAGCTTGGGCGTGCCCACCTTGAAACGAAGGTTCTTTGAGGAGAGGCGGACCCAGTCCCCCACACCAAATTGAACTTTCCTTCGTTTGGTGTTGGCATACTGCGCTTGTCTCGCAGTGGCCACCCGATGGGTCATCCTGGCCTCATTGATGAGGCGTTGCATGCCCTGAACAAAGTCAGACGCACCAGGTACCCGTCTGTTGGGGAGAATCGTGACTGGCAGGTGGGGTTGAAACCCGTAGTTCAGCAAGAACGGGCGAGGACCCCATGGATTCGTGATCGCAATTATTGATCGCGAATTCTGCACAGACCAACTTCTCATCCTAATCATCCTGGGACTTGGCCACATACATGCGTAGCATGTCCTCGAGCACTCGATTCACTCGCTCAGTCTGCCCATCCGTTTGCGGATGGTAGGCTGTCGACATGGCTTGTCGAGTCCCAATGGATTGACACAAGGCTCTAGAAAAGTGGCTGGTGAAGAGCTTATCTCTATCAGATACCACCACTTGGGGAACACCATGCAACTTCCACACATTGTCAACGTACAGCTTAGCCGTATACTAAGCCGTAGCTTTGGTGGTTGTTGGCATAAGATGCACCATCTTGGTCAGCTTATCCACTACGACGAAAATGGCATCATGACCCTTGCCTGTTCTAGGCAGTTGGGTAATGAGATCCATAGTCACCGTGTGCCAAGGATTCAGCGGCAACTCTATAGGTTGCAGCAACCCCGCAGGCAAAGTGTTCCGAGCCTTGTTCTTCTGACACAAGTGGCACGTTAGCACGTAACGTTCGATGTCAGCAAGCATGGTAGGCCACCAATAATGGCGCCTTACCAAGGCCAAGGTTTTCTTCACTCCTTGATGGCCAGCATACGGGCTATCATGCAGTTCCTTAAGGATGTGAGCTCGCAGCCCAAAAGCATCCGGAACCACGGCCTTCCCTTCCCTCAGAAGGAAGCCGTTAAAGTCTAGCAGACCTTCAACATTCTGCTTATCTTGGAACCATGGGTCTTGAGAAGACCCTGGACAAATTTGTCCTTCCAAGATAGAGCAACCCCGGCGGCGGCACTCCCCTCCCCCGCAGAGCGGATAGTACCAACCAAGGCACAAAGAGAGAGCGTTGGCTGACAACGGTGCGCCGGGTGCGAACACCCACCAATCACCACGCCATTGATGATTGGACAAGGAGCCTCGTAGTCGGACGGATGCCGACTCAAAGCGTCAGCCACCACATTGGACGTCCCTGGGGCATAGTCCATGCGAAAATTGAACCGCGAAAGGAACTCGGCCCACCTGGTTTGCCGTCTACTTAAAGTAGGCAAAGTGTCCAAGTAAGGGATAGCCTTGTGGTCCGTGACCACACGAAACTCAGGGGCCCCCTCCAGGTAGCACCTCCAGACTGTCAATGCATGCACCACAGCGAGAAGTTCTTGCTCCCTAGTAGGATAGTTAACCTCAGCGGGAGTCAAACGACGACTCTCGTAGGCAACTGGGCGACCCTCCTGGTACAACACGGCCCCCAACCCTGCCAAAGACGCATCGCAATGGACCTCAAACGGCTTTGAGAAGTCAGGATACGCTAAGCAAGGTGCATGTGTCAAGGCATGTTTAATCTCGGTAAACGCCCGAACACACCCAGCACTCCATACCCAGGTCACACCTTGGCGTAGGAGTCTGTACAGTGGCGATGCAAGTGCTGCAAAATTGCGAACAAACTTGCGAAAGTAAGTTGCCAGCCCCAGGAAAGACCGCAACTCGCCAACATTCTTCGGTGTGCTCCAATTAGCAACTGAAGCCACCTTACGTGGGTCCACTTTAATCCCATCTGCTGAGACTAAATGGCCCAAGTACTCCAGCTCATCCTTGGCGAAAGAGCACTTCTTTAGGTTAGCATACAACTTATGCTGCCGCAACAGTTCAAGGACTTTGCGGAGATGCTCCCTATGCTCTTCAATGGACTTGCTGTAGATGAGGATGTCATCAAGGTACACGAGCACAAACTTGTGCAGGTAAGGAGCAAAGATAGCAATCATGGCAGTTTGAAACGTGGCCGGGGCATTAGTCAGCCCAAATGGCAAAACCCGCCACTCGAACAACCCCGCGGGTGTTCTGAAAGCTGTCTTTGGCATATCCTCATCTGTGATCCGGATCTGGTGATAGCCAGACGTGAGGTCAAGACTAGAGAACACTGTAGAACCCTGCAGTTGATCAAGAGTTTCATCGATACGAGGCATCGGATACCTGTTCTTGACCGTCTGTCGATTCAAAGCTCGGTAATCAATGACCATCCGGAGGATTCCATCCTTCTTTTGCACAAAAAGAATGGGCGCACCATAGGGTGATGTAGACGGCTGTATATACCCTTTGTCCAACAATAGCTTTGTCTGGCGTAACGCCTCATCATACTCTCAGCGTGAAAGCCGGTACAACGGACGAGACGGTGGACGAGCATGTGGATCGCTCAAGGGTATAGTGTGTCTAACCCCTTGCCTCTCAGGCGGAAGGTGCGGGACATCTTCAGGGAAAACATCTTGGAATTCACTGAGTATGTCAACAACAGGAGAGTTGGGAGAAGGAATGGAGACATTCGGATCGGTAGATAGATCGGTTACAATTGCCAGAAAGGACTGGCAGCCCTTCCTGCTTAACCTTCTAGCCTGCACTGCAGACAAAACCAATCTAGGCACATCCTCCACTTCTGAACCCTTCAAAGGCCTCTCCTCCTTAGGCGGGCAACGCAAAACGAACGGCTTGTTCTTTCTTGTATACCCCCTAACGGTGTCCTCTTCAAACATGAGATTTGCACGGAATGTCTTTAACCAGGGAGTCCCCAACAGCACATTCCAATCCATGGCAAAGTCTAGCACAAGACACGACACCTTAGCAAACTGTACCCCCTGGATGACATTGTCTAAGACAGCACATCCGATGTGGTTTACAGTTCTCCCGTCAGCCAACTTAATGCTTAAAGAATCCCCCTTCGGCGGCACAATCTCCAAGTGAAGGGCTTTAGCAAAGTCTGCACTGACCACATTGCAAGAAGCTCCCGAGTCCAGCATCGCCGTGGCCTTGCTCCCCTGCACCTCGGCAGGAAACACCAAGCTGTGACACGGCTTCTTGACAAGCAAATGCATGAATAGACGTCAAACATGCAAGGCTTACATCGCCAAGCGAAGGCCCACACCTTCAAGCATAAGAAGGTCCCGTGCCCGGGCTTGTCTTCTTGCCAGAAGACCCCTTCTTGGCCTCTTGCCGGGGCAGTCGAATACAAAGTGGTCTGGGTTGCATCTGAAGCAAACTCCCCGAGCCAGCTTGCATGTTGCCTCCCGCATGTCCAGGCTTAGGCCATGCTTCTTTTGAAGCTTGGCCAAGTGCCGTATGCCTCCTGTAGGAGGTGGTTGCTGGCAGGATGCTTTGTCCCCCGGTGTAACGGAATGCGAGGATTTCCGAGCATTTCGGGACATTTGCGGGAGACGCCCTTTGGCGCCATACTGCACGCCCGTGGGAGCCACGTGGTTAGCCGCTCGAACGAGAGTAGCACCTTCCGTCGGTGATGGTTGCTTACGCCATGCATAGTTGGCACTCCGTCATTGCGTGTGTTTGATGACAATAATTGTCACCGTTAGCACGCCAGCGAGTGGACGATCTAGGGCTCTCACGAAGGATAGAGAGACATAAGTCGTACATGGGCCGAGTCCGAATGATAGGCGTCCCTTGGCTAGGAACCCGCGTGCCGAGTAGATTAACACGAGAGGACAGAACTGGAGAAACCACAAGGGTAAGCTGTGTGGTGGGGTGGTTCTTGTAAACGCTTGCTTGCCCCAAGTGACGGACCTCGTGTCGCGCCTCGTTCCTTGCTCCCTTCCTGCCTTACTTCCTTATAAATTCCGCTGAGTTATTACATTTGGTATCGGCGAAAGCCGTTATCAATCCTTTGGGGTTTTCGATCAAGTTGTTGGAAGTTGGCAGATGCCGATGTAAGGATCTAACTTTGGGATGCGTCGCGTAGATGAGCTCGGTGGGATCCGATAGGTTTAAAAACCTATCTGAAGAAGACCGAAGCCTTGTGGAAGGTTCTTTGAAGGATGGAATTGAAGTGACGGACTTGTTGGAAGAGGACGTTGATTCCATGAACCCGATCGCCCCCACAACCGAGGGATCGGAAGGCAAAAGGAAGAAACGCCCCTTGTCAAAGGATGAAATTGAAGAATACATTAACACGTTAGTCGAACAAAAGTTGGAGGCTCGGCAGGCTGAGGCCCAAGCACCGATCATCAAACCGGTGCAAGTGCGTGCTGCCCCTCCTTCTCTCTTTAACGGAAAACGTGGAAGTTTTATGTTTTTTGCACGGAAATTGGCATCATATGCTAAACTCACAAACGTGCCTGATGCTAAGTGGGTTGCTTTGGCAGTTCAACACTTGGAAGAAAGACCTCTTAAAGTGTGGGATGCTTTTGTGCGTAAGTGGGAAAAAGAGGGAGGAGAGGAAGATGCCATAAAGTGGGAAGACTTTAAAGCTTTTATGTCCAAAAGATATGATGCCACTGACACAGTAGCAATAGCAAGACAAAAGCTTGACAAAGTATACCAAGGGAATGAAAGTGTGGAGAGGTACATTGAAAGATTTGTTGCTTTGCTTTCGGATATTGAGGTGGAATATGAAATGGTAGAGCAGGATAAGTTGCACTTATTCATGAAGGGTCTTAATGTGCAGTTAAGATTGGCCAGTACCATCAACCCCGGGACAGGGAAACCCTTCACAGACCTGGATGACTTGTGCTCCTTTGTGGTCAAGTATGAAGGTGGTTTCAAGAGTGCCCATGGGGATGCACAGGGAGGTCCCCCCAAGAGGAGGACACTATCAAACTTCCACACCAATCTTGGTGCAGCTCATATCCCAGAGGAAGTTCAAGGGTCACCACCCTTCTGGGGAGCTGTTGGAGGACCCCCTGGTGCACCAGGGAAGGGAGGAAAGTTGGACTCTCGGAAGGTCATCCCCGCTAATAGGGAGTGTTACTTTTGCAAACAGTTGGGCCATGAAGCATGGCAATGTCAGTTGAAAAGGGAGTGGTTGGCTGCTAAAGCTAAAGCGGGAGGGTTCCAACCACCAGTCTTTCAACCGGGTTACTTTCCCTCTGCACCACAGGCCCCACCAGTGGTGGCACCAGTGCAAGGAGGGCTTCCACCACCTCAAGGAGGGCAAGGTAATTGGCAAGGGAAAGGAAAGGGAAGAGGGAAGTGGAAGGGGAAAGGGAAGGGGAAACCCAAAACTTGACTCGCAAGGGTCATGGATCCCCATATTTTGGCCTATTTGTCTTCACTCTCTGAACCCTTTGAGTTGGTAGTACCTAAGAAAAATTGTGCAGAGGCTTGCTTGCATGATTTCTTTGCAAAGAGAAAACATGATCCCAGCCTTGGTGCCTGCTTTGTTGTTAGCCAAAAAGTCTGGAAAAGCAGGAGGTTTTTCTTAGAGTACAGGACAAAGGCCAAACTAAAAGTTCTTGCTCGGGGATGTAGGGGAGAACAATTCATGTTCTCGGGCAAGGCAGGAATATTTCCTTTTTCATTTGTGCTTGCATGTGTCATGCCACAACCATCTTGTCATGTAGGGCATGTGGGAAATCTCTCACCACTCAACCTGACTTTTGCCGTTACTGTTCGAGGCATGGAGTTTCGTGCACTCATGGACACTGGGGCTACCCATTCTTTTGTCCGAGGCAAAGTACTACAAGGGCTTAGGTATCACAAGGAAGCAACAACAGTAGTCCTTGCAGATGGGTCCTTGTCTGAAACCAAGGGGAAGGTTGACCTTAGTGTTAGGTTCACCCCTTCGGTAGTCACCCGCCATACTTTCTTTGTATGTGATTCTATTATGGAGGGGGTGGACCTCATTCTGGGACAAGACTGGATGTCTCTAAGGGAGGCCACAGTCAGTGTTGGGGTTGGAAAGGCACAAATAAAACATCAAGGGAAGTGGGTAACGTTGGACCCTCACAGGAAAGTCTTACCCTGCACGTTGCAATGGGGTATGAACATAGTGAGGAAGGGGAAGAACAAAGTAGATCAATGGAGACTTTGTCTGTTGAATGTTGTCATGAGACCTGAAGAGTATGCATGGGATGAGCAGGAGTCATCCCTGGAGGAAAACGGGCTCGATCCCTCCGACGACGAATCAGGCACCTCATCAACCAACTCCACGGGACCGGGTACCCAGGGCGGGCCGGTCCCGGAATTATTCTCGGAACCCCTAGTGGAGGGGGAGGAAGAGGGAATAATGGAGGGGGAGGAGGAGAAGCCAACGTCGTCATCGGGTAAGCTCACGGGATCCTTGGGACTGGAGGAGGTGTTGAAGGGCAAACCGGAACAATTGGGGGTGCTCCTTAGGGAGTACAGTGATTTGTTTCCTCAAGGTTTGCCAGGATTGCCACCGCATAGACAGGTGTATCACACCATCAGGATACAACCTGGCTCTGTACCTCCTAATAAGCCTGCTTATCGTTTATCTTCTCTAGAAATGGAAGAGTGTACTAAAACAGTGGATGAGCTTCTCGCATTAGGGCACATCCGGCCCAGTCACTCACCTTATGCATCTCCTGTTCTTTTTGTTAAAAAGAAGGAAGGAACTTATAGGATGGTAATTGATTATAGAGCTGTCAACCAGATTACCATTCCGGATAGGTACCCCTTGCCCCGGATTGATGATTTGCTTGATAGGCTCAAAGGAGCAAAGGTCTTCTCAAGCCTGGACTTATTGAGCGGATACCATCAGGTCCGGCTTAAAGAAGAAGATATCCCAAAGACAGCATTTAGAACACCATTTGGGTTGTACGAGTTTCTGGTGCTCCCCTTTGGTTTAACGAATGCTCCGGCCACTTTCCAGCGGCTGATGAATGAAATCTTCCATGATTTCATTCGGGAGGGATTTGTCGTTGTCTATTTGGATGATGTGCTCATTTTCAGCAAGGATGAAAACATGCATTATGTTCATTTGGAAAAAGTCTTCGCTCGCTTGGGAGAGAAGCAACTCTTTGCCAAGCTACCCAAGTGTGAGTTCATGCGTTCTGAACTTCGATACTTGGGGCATATCATTGGAAGGGATGGATTAAAGGTGGACCCACAAAAGGTGGAAGTAGTCAAGGAATGGCCCGTACCCAAAAACACCACGGATGTCCGTAGGTTTCTGGGCCTTGCAAACTACTTCAGGAAGTTTATCAGGGACTTCAGTGCCATCGCTGCTCCCTTGACAAAGTTGTCAAGCAGCAAGAGGGCATGGGAATGGGAATTGGAACAGGAGGAATCTTTTTCAGCATTGAAGACTGCTTTGGTAGAGGCCCCTATCTTATCACTACCTGATCTTCGGAAACCATTCCAAGTGACATGTGATGCAAGTGATTTTGGGGTGGGAGCAGTTCTCATGCAGGACGGGAAAGTAGTAGCATACCATAGCAAAAAGTTGAATAGTGCAGAGCGTAACTATTCTGCTACGGAAAGGGAATTGCTGGCTGTAGTGTATGCTCTACAGGAATGGCGATGTTATGTGTTAGGAAAACCAGTCACCGTAACCACTGACCATAAGTGTAATACCTTTTTGCAACAACAGGCAGGACTTAGCCCGAGAAGAGCTAGGTGGGCTGAGCGATTGCAGGAGTTTGACATACTCTGGGTTTGGGAGCCAGGCAAGACTAACGTCGCAGATGCCTTGTCCAGGATCCCAATCCTCGCGGCCAGGCAGCTCCGACGCAACGTCGAGCCAGCGGAGCCCGAGCTCAGGAGTGTCAAGCCCCGGGTCGCAATGGACTCCGGCGGGAGGGCCCGCCCGAGCGGAGTCACCCAGCAGCTTGACACGTGTGAACCCTTCCTGGAGTTAGTAAAAAGGGCATACATGGATGATGAGTGGTTGGGAAAGAGGTCGAACAGAAGGAAGGTGCATTTCAGGAATGGGATATGGGAATATGGGAAGGAGGGACGGAAGTATGTCCCAGGGCATTATGAGGTGAAGGATGGGGAAGGAGTCGTGGGGAGAAACCTAAGACAAGATATACTCAAGGCATTGCATGAACCTTTGTATGTGGGACACCCTGGTTTTGCCAAGATGTATGAACTGGTGAAACGGGAATGGTGGTGGCCGGGAATGACAGAGGACGTGCGGGAATATGTTGCCTACTGTGATTCTTGTCAAAGGGTCAAAGCTTCAAACAAGTTGCCCGCAGGCCTCCTTCACCCCTTGCAAATCCCGACTAGGAAATGGCAAAGCATTTCCATGGATTTCATAACGGGGTTGCCACGGAGTGCAAACGGGAATGATGCCATATGGGTTGTGGTGGACCGGTTAAGTAAGTGTGCTCACTTTGTGCCCACCACCACAAAAGCTGACTCATATGATGTAGCAGTTTTGCTAAGGGATAAAGTCTGGAGATACCACGGATTTCCAGAGGAACTTGTGTCGGATAGGGATCCTAAGTTTGTGAGTAAATTTATGGATATACTCCTAAATTTAACAGGCTGCAAACCTGCACGGTCTACAGCCTATCACCCACAATCTGACGGACAAACGGAACGGGTTAACAGGATTCTTGAGGACTACCTCAAACATTATGTTTGGGATAAGCCTAAAGAATGGGAAAACCATCTGGCTGTTGCAGAGTTCGCCTATAACAATACATGGCAAGCCTCGATCAACACCACACCGTTCCGCTTGACATATGGACAGGATCCAAACATTCCATTTGCTATGGGACACATGGAGGGGGGGAAAGCAGATCGGGCAGATCTTTTCCTCCGGAAGATGCAAGACTCCCTTACTCTTGCACGGAAGTTTTTGGCTGCAGCTCAGGAGCGGCAGGCGGCCCAGGCGAACCGCCACCGCCGGGCTGTGATCTATAAGAAGGGGGACCTTGTTCTCCTTCGGACGAAGTTCCCAGCCGCCCTGACGTCGCAGAAGTACATAAAGCTTGCCAGGCGCCGGATTGGACCCTTCCGGGTCACTGCCGTCCATCCCAACTCTGTTGAGCTGGACGTCCCCGCCGCCCTGAAGTTTCACCCACGCATAAACGTGGAATATGTGGACCTCTACAAGGGGCCACGTAACCCAGACCGCCTCAGCATTTACAAATACCAGCCGGGACCACGCATGGTCAAGGGCGATGACGGCACGGAGAATGCCGAGTACGTCGTGGACGGCATCCTTGGTCACCGTCCCTTGATGAAGGGGAACCGGGCCCTCCACTTCCCGGACGGTACCCCAGCCTACCAATACTGGGTACTGTGGTCAGGTTACGACGTCGGAGACGACTGGGAGCCCTTGGACATGTTCGACCACGCAAAGGACACCATCAACGCCTACCACCGTCACCTGGAGTTGGGCCCGCCCAAGTGGGGCGAGACGGCCGTTTGAGGCTTTCCCCCTGCTGCCCGCTCCTCCGGTCGGTTACCTTGTCTTTGCTCTCTTTAGGAGGGAGTCCTTGTCGGGTACGCAAGGATCTGCACAGACAAGCCGGTGGTAGGATTGCAAATGTGTGCACCCCCTCGGGATGGGATTGGGAGTGGGTCGCCCACTCCGGTGTGGGTGGACAGATGTCACACACCATGGCATGTTGCAGCCCGGAGTCTGCACGCTTTGGATAGGTGGGGGGGGAGTACACCTGCTAGCACAAGCAATCAGTTGTGGATCCTGGGCACTTTTCTTGTGATTGGTGGACTATGTGACTAGAAGGGACTTGGAAATTTGAGAGGGATTGAAAATTCTTCTATGTGACTGGCAGGTCTTGGACTGTCTATGTCAATAGGGGGACTTGGACTCTCTTGGATCTTGGACCTTGGAAATTTGTGTTGTTGGACTTTTGGAACGTTGGACTTTGTTTCTTTGTTTGTTTGTTTGTTCCTTTTGGATCATGGTTCAGAGCCAACGCAACCCGAGTCGTTCGGCATGAGCTGGAATATGTACCTTATGCGGATTTGTACAGTATGTTGACTTGGGATCATCCATTACGGGAACGGGACTCATTGGGAGCATGGAACTTCTCCATGGAAGTTCCCTACTTTTTGGACTTAAGCACTTTAATTATTCTTTTGTGTTGTATGTTTTTGGATTAGATTTTTATGTTCTCTTGGACTTGGGAAATTGGGACACTTGTTTTTCATGTTTGAACGTTTATTTCTTCATGTTTGTTCTTCGAATAAGATTAGACGCAAGTCTACCTAGTGTACTAGAAAAGCCATAAAAAATAAATAAATGGCAAGGAAGTGTTTACTTGGAGATATTCTACATTGGAAGTGGGGACCCCATGAACCACCAATTCGGCAGGGGTCAGACGGCAGTTGGAGGTTTGGGCCGTCCAGTTTACCGGTTTCTCTGGTTGTTCTTCTCAGTGAAAATCCTCGAGTGGGTTTGCATGAGGACATGCAAAGGACTAAGGGGGGGATAATGTAACGGAATGCGAGGATTTCCGAGCATTTCGGGACATTTGCGGGAGACGCCCTTTGGCGCCATACTGCACGCCCGTGGGAGCCACGTGGTTAGCCGCTCGAACGAGAGTAGCACCTTCCGTCGGTGATGGTTGCTTACGCCATGCATAGTTGGCACTCCGTCATTGCGTGTGTTTGATGACAATAATTGTCACCGTTAGCACGCCAGCGAGTGGACGATCTAGGGCTCTCACGAAGGATAGAGAGACATAAGTCGTACATGGGCCGAGTCCGAATGATAGGCGTCCCTTGGCTAGGAACCCGCGTGCCGAGTAGATTAACACGAGAGGACAGAACTGGAGAAACCACAAGGGTAAGCTGTGTGGTGGGGTGGTTCTTGTAAACGCTTGCTTGCCCCAAGTGACGGACCTCGTGTCGCGCCTCGTTCCTTGCTCCCTTCCTGCCTTACTTCCTTATAAATTCCGCTGAGTTATTACACCCGGTCCCGAGGAATTTCCCCTTCCTCGCGTTCAGCCACCTTCTCCTTTTCCTTGGAGACACCTGAGCACATCGCCTACAAAGATTCAGCATATGTGGTAGCTTCACCACCCCGCCACATCGCTCATTGCACGCCACACCGGCAACTTGCATAGTGAGGTGAAGCAGAGCGGGTTTCAGACTAGCCCAAGAGGACAAATCTTTCATGAGGCAATGATGGAAGCCAAACCCCCACGTAAAGCTCAACCACATTTATGGCAGCTCCCAAAGCCCCATAAATGCACAAAATCTTAATTGAAGAACCCGATTGCCGTGGAACCCCGAACCAAATCGACCATCCACGCAAAGTTTGTGTTCAATCAACAAGATGCCACAAATCCAGCCGAGCACTAAACAGCCTTTCAAAAGAGAAAGCTTTTCAGTTCCATGCTACTCGGTGTCAATCAACAAAGCAAGACCGCGTCATATCCGTGTAATATCCGTGTAGGATCGGCATCCGGAAAAGTTGACACTTTACCACCGAAATCCCAACGATATGCTCGAAACACCAAAGTTTCATCAAGGCAATGCAAGTTGATAACATTTGCAAAGGGTTAGCAACCCAAAGTACACCAAATGAGGGGAAGCGTACACTCACTATCGTGAAGTGCCATCTTCCTCCCCCACCGTCCCCACGGAGACGACGGAGCCAAACGCCATTAGAAAGATTACAGAAAAAATCCGTACTTTCTGGCTTGGATCCACACACCAAGCGCGGCGTCGACCCTCGCAGGCCACAACCATCCCCGTCATCGGAACTTATATGGGTGCGAAGAATGGATTCTCCCAACCAAAGTCCATGAACTAGATACCAAGATGTTGTTGATCCTTCGATCTAGTGGGAAACAACCCAAATAGAACGACAGGCAACAACGAAGACACACTGAAGCATCGACACCATCCGCAAGACACACTTAAGCGTCAAACAGGATCAACAACCAACATCGCAAATCCACCGACTTGGATATGGGCCACCAAAATGTAATATTCTTGCAAAGGATGGCCGTGCACCGACGAAAGTGCTAGTATGGTCCGAGCACCATACCATATATAGTGCGAGCCTATGAGGCTACACCCAGTACCAATGTACCGCCCGGCACGTGCGGGGCCGATCCCCGGCACCGTCTGCCTACCGGCGCGCTACACCCTGCACGTTGCAATGGGGTATGAACATAGTGAGGAAGGGGAAGAACAAAGTAGATCAATGGAGACTTTGTCTGTTGAATGTTGTCATGAGACCTGAAGAGTATGCATGGGATGAGCAGGAGTCATCCCTGGAGGAAAACGGGCTCGATCCCTCCGACGACGAATCAGGCACCTCATCAACCAACTCCACGGGACCGGGTACCCAGGGCGGGCCGGTCCCGGAATTATTCTCGGACCCCCAGTGGAGGGGGAGGAAGAGGGAATAATAGAGGAGGAGGAGGAGGAACAAACGTCGTCGTCGGGTAAGTTCACGGGATCCTTGGGACTGGAGGAGGTGTTGAAGGGCAAACCGGAACAATTGGGGGTGCTCCTTAGGGAGTACAGTGATTTGTTTCCTCAAGGTTTGCCAGGATTGCCACCGCATAGACAGGTGTATCACACCATCAGGATACAACCTGGCTCTGTACCTCCTAATAAGCCTGCTTATCGTTTATCTTCTCTAGAAATGGAAGAGTGTACTAAAACAGTGGATGAGCTTCTCGCATTAGGGCACATCCGGCCCAGTCACTCACCTTATGCATCTCCTGTTCTTTTTGTTAAAAAGAAGGAAGGAACTTATAGGATGGTAATTGATTATAGAGCTGTCAACCAGATTACCATTCCGGATAGGTACCCCTTGCCCCGGATTGATGATTTGCTTGATAGGCTCAAAGGAGCAAAGGTCTTCTCAAGCCTGGACTTATTGAGCGGATACCATCAGGTCCGGCTTAAAGAAGAAGATATCCCAAAGACAGCATTTAGAACACCATTCGGGTTGTACGAGTTTCTGGTGCTCCCCTTTGGTTTAACGAATGCTCCGGCCACTTTTCAGCGGCTGATGAATGAAATCTTCCATGATTTCATTCGGGAGGGATTTGTCGTTGTCTATTTGGATGATGTGCTCATTTTCAGCAAGGATGAAAACATGCATTATGTTCATTTGGAAAAAGTCTTCGCTCGCTTGCGAGAGAAGCAACTCTTTGCCAAGCTACCCAAGTGTGAGTTCATGCGTTCTGAACTTCGATACTTGGGGCATATCATTGGAAGGGATGGATTAAAGGTGGACCCACAAAAGGTGGAAGTAGTCAAGGAATGGCCCGTACCCAAAAACACCACGGATGTCCGTAGGTTTCTGGGCCTTGCAAACTACTTCAGGAAGTTTATCAGGGACTTCAGTGCCATCGCTGCTCCCTTGACAAAGTTGTCAAGCAGCAAGAGGGCATGGGAATGGGAATTGGAACAGGAGGAATCTTTTTCAGCATTGAAGACTGCTTTGGTAGAGGCCCCTATCTTATCACTACCTGATCTTCGGAAACCATTCCAAGTGACATGTGATGCAAGTGATTTTGGGGTGGGAGCAGTTCTCATGCAGGACGGGAAAGTAGTAGCATACCATAGCAAAAAGTTGAATAGTGCAGAGCGTAACTATTCTGCTACGGAAAGGGAATTGCTGGCTGTAGTGTATGCTCTACAGGAATGGCGATGTTATGTGTTAGGAAAACCAGTCACCGTAACCACTGACCATAAGTGTAATACCTTTTTGCAACAACAGGCAGGACTTAGCCCGAGAAGAGCTAGGTGGGCTGAGCGATTGCAGGAGTTTGACATACTCTGGGTTTGGGAGCCAGGCAAGACTAACGTCGCAGATGCCTTGTCCAGGATCCCAATCCTCGCGGCCAGGCAGCTCCGACGCAACGTCGAGCCAGCGGAGCCCGAGCTCAGGAGTGTCAAGCCCCGGGTCGCAATGGACTCCGGCGGGAGGGCCCGCCCGAGCGGAGTCACCCAGCAGCTTGACACGTGTGAACCCTTCCTGGAGTTAGTAAAAAGGGCATACATGGATGATGAGTGGTTGGGAAAGAGGTCGAACAGAAGGAAGGTGCATTTCAGGAATGGGATATGGGAATATGGGAAGGAGGGACGGAAGTATGTCCCAGGGCATTATGAGGTGAAGGATGGGGAAGGAGTCGTGGGGAGAAACCTAAGACAAGATATACTCAAGGCATTGCATGAACCTTTGTATGTGGGACACCCTGGTTTTGCCAAGATGTATGAACTGGTGAAACGGGAATGGTGGTGGCCGGGAATGACAGAGGACGTGCGGGAATATGTTGCCTACTGTGATTCTTGTCAAAGGGTCAAAGCTTCAAACAAGTTGCCCGCAGGCCTCCTTCACCCCTTGCAAATCCCGACTAGGAAATGGCAAAGCATTTCCATGGATTTCATAACGGGGTTGCCACGGAGTGCAAACGGGAATGATGCCATATGGGTTGTGGTGGACCGGTTAAGTAAGTGTGCTCACTTTGTGCCCACCACCACAAAAGCTGACTCATATGATGTAGCAGTTTTGCTAAGGGATAAAGTCTGGAGATACCACGGATTTCCAGAGGAACTTGTGTCGGATAGGGATCCTAAGTTTGTGAGTAAATTTATGGATATACTCCTAAATTTAACAGGCTGCAAACCTGCACGGTCTACAGCCTATCACCCACAATCTGACGGACAAACGGAACGGGTTAACAGGATTCTTGAGGACTACCTCAAACATTATGTTTGGGATAAGCCTAAAGAATGGGAAAACCATCTGGCTGTTGCAGAGTTTGCCTATAACAATACATGGCAAGGATCGATCAACACCACACCGTTCCGCTTGACATATGGACAGGATCCAAACATTCCATTTGCTATGGGACACATGGAGGGGGGGAAAGCAGATCGGGCAGATCTTTTCCTCCGGAAGATGCAAGACTCCCTTACTCTTGCACGGAAGTTTTTGGCTGCAGCTCAGGAGCGGCAGGCGGCCCAGGCGAACCGCCACCGCCGGGCTGTGATCTATAAGAAGGGGGACCTTGTTCTCCTTCGGACGAAGTTCCCAGCCGCCCTGACGTCGCAGAAGTACATAAAGCTTGCCAGGCGCCGGATTGGACCCTTCCGGGTCACTGCCGTCCATCCCAACTCTGTTGAGCTGGACGTCCCCGCCGCCTTGAAGTTTCACCCACGCATAAACGTGGAATATGTGGACCTCTACAAGGGGCCACGTAACCCAGACCGCCTCAACATTTACAAATACCAGCCGGGACCACGCATGGTCAAGGGCGATGACGGCACGGAGAATGCCGAGTACGTCGTGGACGGCATCCTCGGTCACCGTCCCTGGATGAAGGGGAACCGGGCCCTCCACTTCCCGGACGGTACCCCAGCCTACCAATACTGGGTACTGTGGTCAGGTTACGACGTCGGAGACGACTGGGAGCCCTTGGACATGTTCGACCACGCAAAGGACACCATCAACGCCTACCACCGTCACCAGGAGTTGGGCCCGCCCAAGTGGGGCGAGACGGCCGTTTGAGGCCTTTCCCCTGCTGCCCGCTCCTCCGGTCGGTTACCTTGTCTTTGCTCTCTTTAGGAGGGAATCCTTGTCGGGTACGCAAGGATCTGCACAGACAAGCCGGTGGTAGGATTGCAAATGTGTGCACCCCCTCGGGATGGGATTGGGAGTGGGTCGCCCACTCCGGTGTGGGTGGACAGATGTCACACACCATGGCATGTTGCAGCCCGGAGTCTGCACGCTTTGGATAGGTGGGGGGGGAGTACACCTGCTAGCACAAGCAATCAGTTGTGGATCCTGGGCACTTTTCTTGTGATTGGTGGACTATGTGACTAGAAGGGACTTGGAAATTGGAGAGGGATTGAAAATTCTTCTATGTGACTGGCAGGTCTTGGACTGTCTATGTCAATAGGGGGGACTTGGACTCTCTTGGATCTTGGACCTTGGAAATTTGTGTTGTTGGGACTTTTGGGAACGTTGGACTTTGTTTCTTTGTTTGTTTGTTTGTTCCTTTTGGATCATGGTTCAGAGCCAACGCAACCCGAGTCGTTCGGCATGAGCTGGAATATGTACCTTATGCGGATTTGTACAGTATGTTGACTTGGGATCATCCATTACGGGAACGGGACTCATTGGGAGCATGGAACTTCTCCATGGAAGTTCCCTACTTTTTGGACTTAAGCACTTTAATTATTCTTTTGTGTTGTATGTTTTTGGATTAGATTTTTATGTTCTCTTGGACTTGGGAAATTGGGACACTTGTTTTTCATGTTTGAACGTTTATTTCTTCATGTTTGTTCTTCGAATAAGATTAGACGCAAGTCTACCTAGTGTACTAGAAAAGCCATAAAAAATAAATAAATGGCAAGGAAGTGTTTACTTGGAGATATTCTACATTGGAAGTGGGGACCCCATGAACCACCAATTCGGCAGGGGTCAGACGGCAGTTGGAGGTTTGGGCCGTCCAGTTTACCGGTTTCTCTGGTTGTTCTTCTCAGTGAAAATCCTCGAGTGGGTTTGCATGAGGACATGCAAAGGACTAAGGGGGGGATAATGTAACGGAATGCGAGGATTTCCGAGCATTTCGGGACATTTGCGGGAGACGCCCTTTGGCGCCATACTGCACGCCCGTGGGAGCCACGTGGTTAGCCGCTCGAACGAGAGTAGCACCTTCCGTCGGTGATGGTTGCTTACGCCATGCATAGTTGGCACTCCGTCATTGCGTGTGTTTGATGACAATAATTGTCACCGTTAGCACGCCAGCGAGTGGACGATCTAGGGCTCTCACGAAGGATAGAGGGACAGAAGTCGTACATGGGCCGAGTCCGAATGATAGGCGTCCCTTGGCTAGGAACCCGCGTGCCGAGTAGATTAACACGAGAGGACAGAACTGGAGAAACCACAAGGGTAAGCTGTGTGGTGGGGTGGTTCTTGTAAACGCTTGCTTGCCCCAAGTGACGGACCTCGTGTCGCGCCTCGTTCCTTGCTCCCTTCCTGCTTTACTTCCTTATAAATTCCGCTGAGTTATTACACACGGGGAATCTGAGGGCTGAATAATTCCTAATTTTAACAACATGTCTATCTCCTTAATCATAAACTCACGTTCTCTCTCGGAGTAGGTAGACATATGTCGGAAGCGAGAAGGAGGGGATGCCTCAGGTTGCACAGCAATACGGTGACAGATTTCAGGATGCGCAATGCGTCCTAGATCATCGGATCCAGTGCTGAAAAATTGAGCATATTTTGACAGCAAAACTTCAATGGCCCTCTTCTTCTCCTCGTCTTCAGGCAGAAGTTTCGGAACCGCAAGTACTTCACATGCAATGACATTTTCACCAAATAGATCTACATCCTCAATTTGCAGGGAATGCATAGATATGAGAGATGTAGGTGGGAGGAACGGCACAGCATCACTATCTCCATAATACTGCAGCTCTCCTCTCACAGCAATGGAAAATGGTAAAAGAGAAAATTCGCACTTGCAGCCTCGTATTACTTGCTGCAGTGGATCAAAAGCCCACAGTTCAGGGGGCAGACGCGTCTTCGGCGTCCAGTCTTTCCAGATGCATTCAATCTCCATCTCCATCAGCAGCTGCACACAAGTTAGCCCACCTAACCTAACACATTCAGTGTGAGTTTTTTGGTAGTGAATTTGATAGGCAAGGTCTGGTAAGGGCGGTATGGTTCCTTGACTATCATGTTGTTCTGAGGGACCCCTATTGCTAATTGGGCATTTGCAGGTTTTATCTGCAAATTTTACATGAACATGAACATGAACGAGAACCCAATTAAGTAATCAGTGGTCAAATTTTCGACAATCAGGAAATCCATAGTATAAAATGCCTTGCCAATCACAATCCTAGCCTTCGAGATAGATTCTACAGTAATTGTACTGGATTTCCCGTCAGCTAACTGAATGTGAAAAGGCTTAATTTTGTGCAATACTGCTTCAGAGCCCATGCAACCGCCATCTCTAGCAAAGGCTCTCCTTGACATCAGGTTAACGTTACATCCGGTATCTAGGTACGCTGCCCTGAATGCATTGGGCACCATTGCCCCCGACTTATCCATTAACTGAAAACCCACTGTAGGCATAAAGGCAGCAGGAATCAAAAGGGACGGTACCTTGGCCAGTGCCGCTTGCAGGTAACTTTGTTGTGTGATGTATTCTTCTTCCACCAGTACAGAGGCTTGATACGAAGGAGACAACAAAGAAAAGATGGGTACAACATCAAGATTCTTAATACTCCTAGCAGATTCAACACGAGTGTGAACATTGCAGTTTGCATAATGCGGTTGAGGATTGCGAGGTCCCCCCCCCCCCCCCCCTTAAACTGCAGTGGTTCAGAATCTAAAGGGCAGACCAGAGGGATGTTCATCTTTGCAGCTATAGACATTAAAGCATTTGACATGTTGATAACTGCCACCTTGTCAATATCTTGTTTACCAATTAGATCATTGGTTGCCTCAATCCATGCATGAAACTTTGGATTACGGCACAGCTGAACAAGACTAAGAAAGGTGATCACAAACGAAGCATTACCTATCCGAGACTCGGGTGAACAAAAATACGGATTGGGAGGATTAGGCTTGGGACCTTCCCTGTCCTGTTGCCTAAAATATTCTGCCCTATTCGGGCGCCTACCTTGCGCTGCATTCACTCCGAGTGGATCCAAAGACGAATCATAAATATTACCGGCCAGAGGTCCGAAGTCAGCATGGAACATATTATACTGTACCTCAGGCCGTGGTGCAGGCTGAGATGCTGTCCTTGGTGGAGGCATATAATCAGCCATTGCTTCCTGATATGTAGGAGGTGGGTTTGCTGCCAACTGCTGTCCTTGGGCAAGTGTTCGGAATTGCGTGATATTGGCTTGCCGGCTTTTCTGAAATTCTGCTACTTTTCTATCAGCAGCTGCCTTGGCATGCCTCTGCACATTCTCTGCAAAGTCCTCCTGGTGCAGGGGTGTGTCTGGCAGGTCCTTACTCTCCGGATTGTTCAAATGCCGTGACTGAACAATGTAGTACTGAAATACTGGCTCTTCATCCGAATTAGGTTGATTCAGGAAAGTCAAACACAAATCCCCTCTGTCAGTGTAATGCACCTGAGGTGCCACAGTGGTAACAACAGGTTTACCTCCCACAACATCCTGAGTGGTAATCATACGGTTCACTAGGATAATGATTGGTAATCTTTCCTTTATGGCTATGCATGAGCCTGGATTCAGAGGATCTGGTCCATATATTGGCTCAACATTACACATGTAATTACGAGCAAATTTAGCTAAATCTACTGCAGAGCCATTATACAAGTTGTCATACGAATCCACGTTGTTGTTAAATATCCAATCCGGAGTCTTAAGGGTACCATCCGGATGAGTGACATGATATTCGCAGATGTTTGGGATTTCACCGAAGTGACCTAACGTAACAGGGTTGGGGTCACTGACATGAGCGGGCCAAATGAGGGGGCCTAACAACATGAGGCAATGTACATGGATCTGTAATACCTGCAGGCCTAGGCAATGAAGGGCCGGGTCTTACAGGATTTTGAGGTATGGCTGGTGCAGCTCTCGGAGGTGTGACAAGTCTCCGAACTGGAATGCTGCTCTTGCTCGGTTCATAAAATAAAGGAACTGCTGCTGCAGCTACTGCAGGCTGTGTTCGTGCTGGTGGCCTGGCTGATGTATGCTGCGGCACGGTTGGCTGCTTGAAGATTGCAGCCGGCTGCAGTGGTGCAGCCGTGTCTATGACATTTGGAATGAAAACATGTGGTTGCTGTGCCTGCCTTATGACAGCCTGACGTTGTTGGTTTGACACATGCCCACTGCCAGATCTGTCTGATGCTGAAGATGGAAATACTTCCGTCTGCCTGCCGTAATTGATGGGGGGCGACGGGTCAATCTGCCTTGACTTTCTCTTTTTGTTCTTCGGCATCACTGTCTGCCAGGGGTACTCACGTGGTGTAGTCAAAGGTTCTGGCGTCTGCTGTGCTGGCTGGCTGATTGCTGGAGTCATTATGCGCGGAGACTCGAGAGCCGGGCTTACCTTCCCGTGGCTACGCTCTCGCGGAGAGATAGACATTGGTACAGGGGAGCCACCCCTACCACTCACATTTACCTTGGGTTGGTACACGGTTTTCCTAACTGCAGTAATTTGATTCACTTAAAAGGGCTCTACTGCAGAGTGCACCTTGTGATTCTATCTGAATTTTGTGGCATTGGTACTGCAGACCCCCCTACTATACTAGGCGTAGTAAGTGCAGGATTATCTGACATACCACCAATATCTACATCCTCCTCCTCACCATCATCTATCTGGAGCATAAAAGAAGTAGCAGGAACCTCTTTGAAAACATCAGCACCAGCAGCTTTAGCTTTGTTCTTCCTCTTCCTACCACCTTTATCATTCCCTTCCTCACCTTTCGGTGCATTAGGGTCGATATTGGCAGAGTTAGATTGAGGAGGCTTCTCACCTTTAGCATGCTTGGCTATTAATAAATCAACATCACATTGCGAGGCCCATTTCTCTAAGTCTCCGAATGAGATAGGTTTTGCTGAGGTACTCCTATCTAACGTCAGACGAGCTAGCTTGTGTGTGTGTAACGTAAGTGGCTTACACTCGTCATTCATGGAATTAATACTTTGCAGAAAGATTTCATCAGACTCGGGGACACCTACCCAGTGGTCATAACCCACATCTCTGATGTGCGCAAGGTACGATGTCGCGGTCTGATTCTTTTGTTGATACTTACCTCGCAAGGCGTCGCGGTAAGAGGCACTATCAGGTTTGAATACTTCACACAGGTTGGTAACATAGACATCAACATGATTATACACTTTCCTTCCGTGCACAGCCTCAAAACGTCGAGCAACATCTTTATCAGCTTCAGCAGCTTTACGTCATCAGCCTCTCGAGCTCATTCAGACCTTGACCTTCTTATCTCAGAGCACGAAGTACTCTCTCCTTATAGATTTGGATATTCGCACCTTTCTGCAAGGGTACAGTGGCTTCAGTGAGCATCTTTCTCCTTAGGGCTTGCTCATGCTGTGATGAAGACGATCTGCTGGGCTGTGTCTGCTGACTGACTGCACTATTAACTCTCATTATGCAGCAGAGGCTCAGAAATTTGCTGATTACTTAAGGGCAGGTTAAGACGTGGGTAACGAGGCTATACACATCATTCAAGGATTGGTTCGCACCATGAACAAAGCACTCAATATTGAAGATGTAGAGATGTCAGCTCAGATCAGCTTAGTAGTAGCAGCAGGAGCCACTCAACAGTGACCAGTACCAGCTGTCAGTGGGCCTACACCTCATGAGAGGGCAATACGACGCACGATGCTAAGTGAGCGTCTACCAGCCTTGGTAAAAGGTACGTCTATTGTTCATTGGATTGACGCTGTAAAACTCATCGTCAGGCAAGACGGTGTAGGATTGTCCTCATCTGAGATTCTTGATGCGGTTAAGAAAGCAGCTTGTCACAATCAGGAAGTTGCTTTAAACATTGATTCCACAATTGCTGGAAAGTTACTGAATGATGATAACGAGCTTTTTGCGATACTAAAAAAGATGTTCAAGCCTGACCAACATGGTGACCTAGCTGCCTTGCGTTCCAAGAGGCATAGAGAGAACCAGCCTGCAGCCGAATTCCTGAATGAGATTAAGGATTTGGGATACAAGCACTGGATCGGACTTCCGGACAAAGAAGAGGTATTCGAGATGATCATTTTTGCCATGACAGCTAAGTTCCATAAGCCATTTATGATGACTAAATTGGAAACCATGCATGTTGCCATGCAAACCCACGAAAGCCCGAAACCGATTACATTTTTTGACTTGTTGACTTGGGCTCTTGATTCTGATGCTGATTTGCTGCAAACCTTTTGCAGCAAAAGCGCACTAACAACTCGCAGGGAGCAAAAGTCAATAACTCGCAGGGTGATAATAACAATGGCAAGAAGACATTCCAAGGTAATCGGTCCAGTAATTATCCTGGCAGGGGACGTGGCAGTGGCAGAGGGTATGCAAACTATAATCAGGGCTTTGAAGAGAAGTCTCCATTCTCTTTCATGTTACAACTGCGTATGTCAGATGAAGAAGATTCAGATTCAGATGTGAATATTTGTGATCTTACTGCAGACAGTCAGACAGAAACTGAGGATGAAGCTAAGGTAAGCGACTCGGATCCTGATTTTGTTCTTATGGAAATCGCAAATCGCAAGCCTGTACTATATGTTCCTGGTCGGGTGTATGATAGTTTGAGAAAGAGGTCTGTGACTGCTCGGACTCCGGAACAAGCTCAGACGTCTGTCAGTGATGTCTTGCCTTGTCCTCTCACACATGTGGGAGAGCAATTCCCGAAATTGGATGCTTCCTGTATGTCTAGTAGGAAAGCTAACAGGATTGCAGCCAAGACTCCGCCTCTGCAGAAAGTGACTCGGAAGCCCAGAGCTTCTGGTAAGAAGTCTGCAGCCGCCAGCAAAACACCTGCTGGCCTTCCACCACTCCTGTCCAAGGGAAAGAAAGTCCGAAATACGAAGCAGATATCCCCGTTGGTCAAGGAAGGTATGGACCTGTTGGTTGGGGCTTATACATGTGTTAACACCATATCCGCAAGTCAGAATGTTGACAAAGGTAAAAGGCCCATGACTCTAGCAGAACTTTCTGCGTTTGAGAAGAGCCAAAATATTCCAAGTAAGCCACATTCGCAAGAGTATTCAGTTCCCATGGATGTACAACAAGAAGTTGACTTGCCTAAAGCTGATCAAAATGGACATCCCATCACCTTTCGCAATGTGCCTCTTGACTCAGATGAATGCTGGAAGTTGCCTTTACCTGACCCCACTTACTTAGCATAGAAGCAAAAGAATCTGTCTGGCCTTTAAAGGTTGCCCTATTTGATCCAACAATTCATTGTTTTGACAAACCACCTTATTGGCCCGATCATTTGCTTAAACCTGCGCAACACACTGGATGGCTCCGTGGCTCAAACGTTGAACCAGCTCAGGTGTACTATGAAAATGGCATGGTAAAACCCTTTAGTCATTTCACACCTGCATTGGAGCATCCACCTAACGAGTTGAACGAAACACATATGGCCAGATTAAATGCCGAGGTCATGAATACACTTGAACCCATCTGGCAACGCACACCAATCACTGACGAATACATTGCTGTGGATGCTAGTACTTTGCCTACGCACAATATGATCACTACCAGGATTGTGCAGCATGACAGGACTATGGTGACTACTGTCAGCCCGCAAGTCCATCTCACACATGACCATCTGGACATCCTAGCTTTGGTGTAGGACTCAAAGGCTGCCAACCCACGCTTTGTAAATTGGTCTATCGATATTAATGACTTGCTCAGGAAGAAGGCGAGTAATCCTTCGCCCTTTAAGCATGTGGGGGCGCAGATGTCTCCCATTGAGACGAAGAAAGACAATGCCATGCGAGCACTTGCGCTCCGGCATCATCACGCATTCAGTTTACTCCAACGTGCAAAGGAAGTGATGGTCCTTGGAAAACAAAGATGCGCTGGCCCTTCTGATGCACCTGCTAATACCCCTGTTGCTCCCTGTGGCATTATTGTGAATGATTTTGATGACTTGAATGCTGCTATGTGCGGTATGATGCAAGTGCTTGGCCCTATGCCTGGTTCCTCACATGATGTCCCTCCAGCAAATGTTTTTGCCCTTAACAGCAGGAGGCCACAAAGGGCTCAGAACTTCAGGTCTGCGGACCGCGCAGATGCGCGCCCCGCCCAGCAACCGCCACTGTATTTTCATCATCCGGAGAACAGGATCGCATATGCCGTTATCACAACCACGCTGTGGGGTCTAGTTAGGAAACGCTGGGTTCCTGCTAATTCAACTAGACCCGACAGCGTGGTTGTGACAACAGCAGATGCGATCATGTTCTCCGGATGATGAAAATACAGTGGCGGTTGGTGCGCATCTACGCGGTCTGCAGGCCTGAAGTTCTCAGCCCTATGTGGCCTCCCGCTGTTAAGGGCAAAAACATTTGCAGGAGGGACATCATGTGAGGAACCAGACATAGGGCCTAGCCCTTGCATCATACCGCACATAGCAGCATTCAAGTCATCAAAATCATTCACAATAATGCCAGAGGGAGCAACAGGGGTACTAGAAGGTGCATCTGAAGGGCCAGCGCAGCTTTGTTTTCCAAGGACCATCACTTCCTTTGCACGTTGGAGTAAACTAAATGCGTGATGATGCCGGAGCGCAAGTGCTCGCATGGCATTGTCTTTCTTCGTCTCAATGGGAGACATCTGCGCCCCCACATGCTTAAAGGGCGAAGGATTACTCCCCTTCTTCCTGAGCAAGTCATTAATATCGATAGACCAATTTACAAAGCGTGGGTTGGCAGCCTTTGAGTCCTGCACCAAAGCTAGGATGTCCAGATGGTCATGTGTGAGCTAGACTTGCGGGCTGACAGTAGTCACTATACTCCTGTCATGCTGCACAGTCCTGGTAGTGTCATATTGTGCGTGGGCAAAGTACTAGGATCCACAGCAATGTATTCGTCAGTATTTGGTGTGCGTTGCCAGATGGGTTCAAGTGTATTCATGAACTCTGCATTAAATCTGGTCATATGTGTTTCGTTCAACAGTTGGGTGGATGCTCCAATGCAGGTGTGAAATGACTAAAGGGTTTTACCATGCCATTTTCACAGTACACCTGAGGTGGTTCAATGTGTGAGCCACTGGGCCATCCAGTGTGTTGTGCAGGTTTAGGCAAATGATCGGGCCAATAAGGTGGTTTGTCAAAACAATGAATTGTTGGATCAAACAGGGCAACCTTTAAAGGACCAAGACAAATTCTTTTGCTTCTGCGCTAAGTAAGTGGGGTCAGGTAAAGGCAACTTCCAACATTCATCTGAATAAAGAGGCATTTTGCGAAAGGCAGTGGGATGTCCATGATGATGAGCTTTAGGCAAGTTAACTTCTTGTTGTACATCCATGGGAACTGCATACTCTTGCGAATGTGGCTTACCTGGAATGTTTTGGCTCTTCTCAAACGCAGAAGTTCTGCTAGAGTCATGGGCCTTTTACCTTTGTCAACACTCTGACTTACGGATATGGTGTTAACACTTGTAAAGGCCGCATCCAACAGCTCCATACCTTCCTTGATCAACGGGGATATCTGCTTTGTATTTCGGACTTTCTTTCCCTTGAATAGGAGTGGTGGAAGGCCAGCAGGTGTTTTACTGGCTGCTGCATACTTCTGACCAGAAGCTCTAGGCTTCCGAATCACTTTCCGCACAGGCGGAGTCTTGGCTGCAATCATGTTACCTTTCCTACTAAACATTCAGGAAGCATCCAATTTCGGGAGTTGCTCTCCCACAGGTGTGGGAGGACAAGGCAAGACATCACTGACAGACACCCGAGCTTGTTCCGGAGCTAGAGCAGTCACAGATATCTTTCTCTTGCTATCAGACACCTGACCAGGAACATATAGTACAGGCTTGCGATTTGTGATTTCCATAGGAACAAAATCAGGATGCGGGTCGCTTACCTTAGCCTTATCCTTAGTTTCTGTCTCACTGTTTGGAGTAAGATCACAAATATTCACATCTAAATCTGAATCTTCTTCATCAGACATATGCAGTTGTAACATGAAAGAGAATGGAGACTCCTCTTCAAAGCCCTGATTATAGTTTGCATACCCTCTGCCAGTGCCACGTCCCCTGCCACGATAATTACTGGACCGATTACCTTGGAATGTCTTCTTGCCACTGTTATTATCACCCTGCGAGTTATTGACTTTTGCTCCCTGCGAGTTGTTAGTGCGCTTTTGCTGCAATGGCTAATGGTTTACATAAAGATTCGTGGTAAGCCCTCACGTTGGTTGGTGCCCTCATGTGATGTACATATGGGATGTAATTGCCATGATTCATGATGTTTTGGCGCATCCTGGGGTTTCTCAAACTCTTGTGGTTTTGCTTCAACATTTCCACAGGCCGGGGATCAAGGCGGATGTAAAATTATTTGTGAGCCCTGCCAGAAGCTTAGGGCTTCATTGCCGGAACCACCCCGTCTACAGAAACCTGCTTTGTTTGGGCCCATGGATCATGTGCACATTGATTTGTTTGGGCCCTTCCCTCGCATGTTGTTGTGCTGTGGGTACCAGCGAGATTGTGGGTACCCGATTTGGGAACCACGATCTCGAGGGTGCGATCGATCAGCGAATCCAAGGCTGACGTGGCCATGGCCTAGTCTTGAAGCATCTCTCCAGCTGGCGGACAGCTGGCGTGCATGTCCTGAAACTCAGGAGGGGTTATCGGACTAGTCCAAAGGATCCCGTAAGTAGGATCCTACTGGACGCCTGTCCTAAAGGATCCATTTATGGGATCCCAAAGGACGCCAAGGCCGAAGGCCTTGGGACGTCTAGCTCACTAATTCCAACTTTAATCTTCGGATTCCGTTCTGTACTGATACCAAACACAACACATGTTGGCAAGGGACAAGGATGGAAACCATGACCGAAAGAAAATCTGGGCTGTACTTATGATTGATTATTCTACCAAGGTTACTGAATTTGTAACCGTGGAAGACAAATCCCTTCTTTCTATTGCCAAGTCCTTTTATAATGCATGGATTTGTAGATACAATGTTCCTGCTGTTGTCAACTCAGATATTGGCAATGAATTTTCTGCCGATTTTATGCATATGTTGTCTAGACTAGGAATTTATCACATCCAGATTTCTCCTAACCACCGTTCTGCAAATGGTGTGGTGGAACGTCTGGTGAAAACAGTAAAGGAAATGTTAAAAAGACACTACAATAACTTTCCTATTGACTGGTCCTCGTCTCTACCCAATGTACACCAGGCTTACATGTCGCGAAAGCATTCTTCGATATGTAATTTCTCTCCAGCTGAAATGTTTTATGGCTTCACTCCTAAATTGCCTATTGCTGTGAAGGAAGTGCTTATGAATGCTGCAGAGTCCCAGTCACCCGAGCATCACGTGTGTAGATTACAAGACAGACTAAGGAAGCAGTATGATCAAGTTGCCCGTGCATTGGACCATGCTATGCATAGGAACATTGTTGGTCATGCTCATAAAATTCCTGGAAAACCAAATGCACGGATCTGGAGGTGGGGGACTTGGTCTTAGAGGTTACGTCAATTGCTGGACCTCTTTAGACTGGACTGAAGGGACCTTTTAAAATTGTCAGTCTGAATGAATCAAAAACAATTGCAGCACTTGAAACTGGGAAGACACGTTTCAAGGAACGGAAACACTTTAAACGCCACCCTTCACACCTTATCAAATACCATCAACCGCTTCATGATTTTGGGGGGGGGGGGGGGGGGAGACTACATACTTCTAGAGATTACCAATTTAAATTTGCTAATGAGCATTTTCCCAGGGACAATCACCAAGCAGCTCTCATGCAGTGTGAGGTCTTTGATCAGGTGGAATTACCGCATCACGTTGAGCTGGGACACTAACATGTGGGGGTAGTAGAAGTACTTTCCCTCTGCAGGTACTTGGACTTCATTTATAATTTGCACAGCTGGATCTTGGGATGCCAGAGAGCCACAGGTTCGCACCATTCCACATGTCATGTTTTGGGGGCTTTCCCTATGCTTTTCAGATTGCTGCGGTGCCTTGGGGCTTTCCCCTTTGTTAAGCAGTCAGACTTGTACCTTATTTTTTGTACCTTATTTTCATGAAGGGGCTTACCCCTTGGATTTTCGTCTTTTCTTTGGCACTTGTGCCATTCATTTATTTGAGATCATTCATGGGCACTTGCGCCCAGTCTTTATTCCAAATATCTTTATGTCACTTGCGCCAGTCTTCTTTTTTCGCAAGATTTGGTATTTGCGCCAACCTTCCAGAAGCTTCGACAATATCTAGGTCGTGATCCGGGATGGGGGGCTGGGATTGAGAGAGTGAGAGAGTGATTGTACATTGATCTGCTTATTCTCTGAGTATCGTTAGTGTGCATCGGTTACACTCAGTGCGACCGAGACGATGATGGACATGCCATCCGAAGTTGTCATTGCCGAGGCAGAGGCACAGCCGACTATTGTGTGTACAGAAAAAAAGACACTTGACAACACCTTGAAACAGTGTCAGATAGTAGAGAAGTCACAGTATAGTGCCGCGATGATGGCTCAACTTAATGGCCACACCAACACGCAGATCATCCAGGACTTCTTACAACAGCCAGGTCATTACTTAGCAGTTAAAGACACTATAAAAGATGTCAAAAAATTTATCAAAAGCATTGATGAAGACATTTGATATTGTTCAGCAACATGTCAGTGATCCACTTGAGGCAGCTGGCATGGGTAACCTGGAGGTGGGCTATCCCCTTAAGTTCATGACATATACGTCATAACATTAGTTGTGACATATATTGTATTGGTAATTCACGTGACAGCCTTAGTACGGGCGATCACGTGAAGCAACATTCTCGCGGCTATGGATAGGCTGGCCTGTCTGCTGCTTTCCTGGGCTTGATATACTGCGGTTCACTTACAATTATTGGAGAAAGGAAATGCAGCTGAGCTAAGCATTGTGAGAATACCGTTGTGAGGGAGAACACTTGTGAAAAAGAGGGGATGATCCAGGGACAAGCTTTTTTGCTAGATCACCAGTCAGACAGTGACGACGAGCAGCCAAATCAGGTTGTTAAACAGCAGTTTGGGGTTGTCCCAACAGAACCGAAAAAGAAGAGAAAGAACAGAGGCAGGACTCGTGCTGCACGCAAGGCGAGTAAGGCGATGAAGATGGTTGAGGCCATGGAGGGAGTTGTTTGGCAGTCCGAGCCAGCCGCACTGAGTGACGTTGCTGATACAGCTACAATAGCTGCATAAGGGACTTATGTCTGAGAGAGAAGGTCATTTGTTTTGTGCTGCAGAAGCACATGTGCATTACTGTGAGGGAGTGAGACTGCAAGGACATGAGCAAGTAAAGTAAGCTGTGCTACAAGAACTATGCAGCAGCACCAGACTCCGAAGCTTGCATCAGAATTGCCTTGTTTTTGACCTTCACAATTTGCTGACAATCTAAGGGGAACATGTCACCCCAGTACTACCTGTTATTTGTTTTTGGAGCTGGTGGACAAGACCTGCTTAATCAGAACCCGCTTAAAATATATTGCTTGCGGTTGAGCAAGAATTTGAGAAGTCAGTTCAAGAGTCCATCATTGTCCAGTGATATGTTGGCTTATTTTGTTATAAGTTGACATAACATGGGTCAGGACTCAGTTTATCATAACAAACAATATGAAGTACCATAGTTGCACTTGCGATTTAGTGCAGTATAAGTGCTGTACGATCTTCTTCTTGTTTGCAAAAACAAGAACGTTCGTAATTTAAGTTCATGACAAAAGTTCCAAGTCATGGTTCCAGCATTCGGGCAACGGTTCACCCGGGAGGAAGACTCCCGTTCGTAAAAGGAGCAGAAAAGAATATCAAATGTATTACTTCTGACGTAATGTTGAGAAATTAGCAAAATACTTATCGAGAATCAGGGATATACTGGAAATCATAAGTGCAATTCATCATTACTTCTTCCACGAAGATACGCTGTCACGGCACTTATTGTCCTTGATCTTATAAGAAGGAATATCTAATTAGGAAAAGGAATATGGGCCCGGGAGGCCTGAACTCTCACCCCAATACTCCCGGCAGTGTCACTCCATGGCTGGAACCTTTTCCACTCTTACCCCGTTGGATCAGTCGAGCAAATGAAACTCGAGAAAACCTTAGAACGAGGATGTGACAGGAGTCCTAAACATACATGCACAACACCCCTCTCAGCCACCCAACACATCTACTATACTCGGATAGAGCACCCTAAAACCCCTAAATCCCTACACAATATATTTATGGGGATCAGTATGGGGCAAGTGGAGGTTTTGTTCCTTACTGTAAGTGAGCGTTTGGGTGGGAGTCCGGGGGCAGATGGGGCCCTCACCATGCCCCAGAAGGTCCCGTGTCCATTCAAATAGGAAGCGGGGTGCGTGAGTCAGTGTTTAATTTTTTGTATTTCCTTGGCGGCCACTGGCCGTAGAATGCCATCTTTTCCTCACATATTGAGGCCATTGCTGGCCTTGACCTGTGGACAACTACCGTTTTCCGCAGCCACACTGGCCTTAAAACACAAAATATCACTTCGTCGTTGCGGCCACGCTGGCATTAACACCATGGATTTTGCCTGTTAAAGGCAACCGCAAGCACGCATTAACAAACACGTGCTCTCTAAGCACAATGCAAATACCACCGATTCTGACTCACTTTCTTGTTTTGTTTGACACCAAACTGACCTTTAGTCTTCTACACAATAGTGTCGCGTTTTGCTACATTCACTCATCCATCGTTGGTACGAGATGCTGTCAATGGTATAGGGGCAGCGCTTGAGCCGGGATAGATTACTGAGCAAAGGGGGCTCCATCCTATTTCTCTCAGCAGTTTTCAAAAGATTCATCACGCTAAATTGTCTTTCATTCTTGACTGAGGTTACTGGCATGCAAAACATGATTTGTGCTGGCAAGCCATAGCTGATTTGTGCTAGCAAGCCATAGCAAAATTGTCGAGGGCCCAAATCAGGCCGACGGAAGGCCCGTTTGCTGTACGGATTGCGGCCATGGGTGGCCGTGAGCCGAGGTGATCTAGTCGATCTCGCGGCCAAAATGGCCGTAAAGGGGGGTGTCAAACTGGTGCCAGTGCGGCCGTTTTCGGGCCATTTTCCTTCTTTGCGGCCAGAATGGCCGTAGTCGGAAAAAAAAAAAAAAAAAAAAAAAAAAAAAAACACTGTGCGTGAGTGTCATGTGATCGTGATAATTTGAGATTTGTGTAAGGCCATGTACAGGAGCAATCCAGTGTGTGCTTAGCAAAACGTTAGGGTAGTGTTGGCTAGGTTATATGTGCTGCCAAGAATGATAGCCTGTAATACCCCATTCAAGCAAGGTAAAACCATCCTCGTTCCCATTAGAAGCCTCAAAATGTGTATTATTGTGCTTTGTTGTTTCTTTTCCGGTTGCGGATCCCCCGTGACATCCAATGGTTCCCCACATACCACCCGAAATCCCCTCGTCGCACCCTGGAAACAATACAATCAAGGAGTAAGACATGATTTAGAAAAAATAGAGCGGAAAGTTGAGGCGAAAAAATGAGGCAGGCGCTCTATTATATGCTGTGGAAGTGCTTTTCCAGACCAGTCGGTCCTGAACGAGTCGCCATGCAGTAGCAGAAACATGGCATGCGGTGTTAAAACAGACGATAAGACGGAAAGAGCGGGCTCACTGTGAAGCCCACGAGCCGCGGTTCGTCAAGTAGGCTGGTGCTGGGTAGCAGAGGGGTGGCTAACGAAAAATACTCGGGGGCCCAGCCGAGGTCGGCCCAGGGGGCAGGAAAAAGTGGGAGGGAAGGGAAAAAGCGGATCTAGTGGTAGGGACTCGCACCCCGGTCAGTTACAAAGGTGTGCACATCTCACACGTGGGGGATTGCGTGCAGGAACGCATCCCATAACATCGGGTTAGATACCCCATAGTAAGGGGCTATGCGAGGAATGATTCGTAAGACTCTATGTAATTTTGCGTGTACCTCATATCCTGCCCGAAGGAAACGGAGATAACATCCCTAAGTAGCCATGCAGCAAGAGTAGTGCATAATAAGCGAAAATGCCACAATTGGGCGAAAATGACGCCCCACTTGCAAATCTCGGACAAACACGAATGGGGTTAGGGAACGATGATGATCCACGGTATTGCCCGGTATTGTGGACTCTGTCGCTTGTCAAATACCCCGACGTGAAAGCAACTTGATCTTGTGGTGTAAACACTCCCAGACCGAAGTACAAGTGCATGACGTCGGCGTTGTAAGTCCTGCCCCAATGTCCCAAGACGGATTGTTGCATTTAAGGCGCCTGCCCTCGAACAGTACTGTACAGACTAGTACAGACTAGTCACTTGGATTTCCTGGGCTAAGAGTTTGGATTGATAAGTTGCTCACGTTGAAATTTGCAACCAAGAAGGAAAAAGGAGATGTATACAATTTTGCGTTCCCTCATCTCGATGGTGTGTGTGTGACCTTTGCTTCCCATGTCTGAAGAGTCGACGTTGACATCGTCTTCCACCGCCCTCCACGTCTTAGAGCGAGGTATCCACCACTTTGCTACCTAGTTGCGAGGTGGCTAGGTGCGCTTAACAAGTCCTCTGCGTGGGAACAAATCTAGGGAGACGTCTTTAACCTTTCGCGAGCATTGAGAGGTCTGTGGCCCCAACCTTTCGCGTCCATGGAAAGGGTCTGTGGAGAGGTCCCGCAGGGGCTCAAGACGCGGAAACATCGCATGAGTAACCAGCAAATGCTCCACATTGTTTCAATATTACAATTAATAGCGATGCACACTTGATTCTGATTGAATGCGAAGCGTTATGGCAATTCCTGCCAGTCGCAGTACCCTGTACGAGCTAGGTGAGGAACACCACGTCAGATTTGCAAACTGTGGAGCTAGGAAAGTCTTTGGCTAGTCAGTACCTGCCAATCTTACAAGAAGCTAGCGGTTCCATGAATCTGATGCGCAGAGAGTAAGATATACCGAATGCTAGGCGCAACATCTGGTTCGAACAAAACGATTACAAGTTAAGACCGGTTGCTGCCAAACCTTGATGTTTGATAGATAGTCAATCATTGCTCATTTTTGCGTTGGAAGCAGTTGGTTGGTATGCTAAAGAGTGCTTGTGTGCGGGAGCCGTTCCTCCCGGCCCTGGGAGTCCCGGCCCGGTCCAGTACCCTCAGGGTACTGCCCTGGTATTTCCGGATTGCCTTCTATTTTGCTACATTTCCCACAGACAACAGTAACCTTCATATGCCTCAGCCCAACGTGCATTTCCCGTGGACACTCCAGGGCAGTTAACACACCTTATCATGTTCCTATGACCCAGCCACACCACAGCTTCTTGCATGCATGTACACGGGACCTTGTGGGGCTAGATGAGGGCCCCATCTGCTCCTATGGGTCCCCTCACACCTTCAGTGCCAGGTACGACAATACGAACATTAAACTTCACACTTTCACCCTTCGTTGGGGGGGGGGGTTGTTTATGCTGTGGGATTTGTTAGCTCTTTAGACAGAGGGTTTGATATAATTCTTGAGGGGTGGGGGGTAGGGGTACGTAACCGTCGGTCTGGACCCAATCTAACCTAATCTTTCTTGGTTTCCCAGGTATTCCTTATTAGTCATACTGGGGGGAGGGAAATAGGTCACACCCACGGGTCACACTGCCGGAAGTGTCGGGGTGGGAGTTTAGGGCTCTCGCCCCCATCTTCCTTTTTCCTTGGTACGACAGGGCCCCAGAATTCCGTTCGGGTGGCAAGAATACCTCAGCTAGAGTCGTGCGGGTGGCACCCGTACGTCGGCAGTGAAAATGACGGTTTTTGTGCGGGGTGCCCGCATACCCAGGCAAAAAATGTGCGGGTGGGCCAATTTACATCAGCACGCTTAGATTTGGGGCTCCTGCCGAAGTGTAGATGCTAGCAACCACTCTCAATGAGTTCTCATGCACTTTAAACGAAAATCAGGGAATTTTGACATATGATACACCACAAACCAATGTGAAAACGTTCTTGTGTGGCCAACGTTCCGTTCTTCATCATCCCCCTCGACTATTGTAAAAGGTTATGGGCAGTGGCGTATCCTGTAAGCAAGCAGACAGGTCGTAAGTTCGTGCCTCTCCAGCTACAGTCCTTGACGACTGTCTGCTCTTTTAGACACATGCAACTGCATGAACAAGACTGGCATCCTTATGTGCCCAGTATCTTTCCAAACCAGTTCCGTTACATGTTGATCTGTCAATGAGCATCTACACACGGATAAGCTCCTGACGGCTGAAAGCAAGTACCTTCCTATACTCAATCAAGACTCCGTCCCTTAGCTGTTTGGGAGACTTGATTGTCCACTAAGATGGTTCACTTACAAACAAACAATCAAACATGAACACATTACCAATACACATCCTGCGTCACCGCACCTGTAAGCAAGCAGACAGGTCGTAAGTTCGTGCCTCTCCAGCTACAGTCCTTGACGACTGTCTGCTCTTTTAGACACATGCAACTGCATGAACAAGACTGGCATCCTTATGTGCCCAGTATCTTTCCAAACCAGTTGCTCGACTATGCGGTGATCGCAGCTTTAATAGTCCTTTCACGCTAACGCGTAATCTAAATCAGATTGTACCTTATGTTCGAAATAGACCTCATCCGAACGTGTCTTGAGGTACCTTATGTGGATAGTGGACCCGTATCCTAATAATGTACATTTGAAGATCACCTAAAGCACAAGGCATTCTATAATGTATGTTCACAACTCAACACTTCCCCTTGCCTGCATGCTTTATGTGTATCTTCTCAAACCTAGTGAATCACGATGACCAACAAACACGGGCTTAGCAAGTGGCTTGGTCATAATGTCAGCCACATTTCGAGCAGATTCTACATAGAGGATATCTACCTGCCCAAGTGCCATAGCTTCCCTAGCATAGTGGAAGCTTACTGCAACATGCTTTGTGAATTTGGAATAAAGGGGGTTCCGTAAATTGGAAATGCATCCTTGGTTGTCACAGAAAATTTTGACTCTCCAAGGTGCAGCTCCAATCTCTTCCAAGAAGCCCCTAAGCCAGTTGGCTTCCTTCACGTCTGGGGTTAAGAAATGGGACAGTATGGGACGGGGATGGGGCCCCGTCCCATATGGTCCATTGGACCTCGACAGGGATGCGGCTCGTCCCATCCCCGTCAAGTATTGGCCGCCAAATTGTGACAAAGATGGGCCAGCCCCATCCCGGTCGAGGTCCCATGGGGCCGTATTGGTCGGGTACCTGTGTGTCAATATTTGACCGCTCTAGATGGGACCTGAACTGAGGAGCCCCATCCCGGTCGAGGTCCCATGGGTCGGGTTGGTCGGGTGCGTTTGTGTCAATTATGGGCCGCCTTGGATAGGACCTGAACTGATGAGTCCCATTCGGGCCGTATTGGTCGGGTTCCTGTGTGTCAATTTTGGACCGCCTTGCATGGGACCAGAACTAAGAAGCCCCATCCGGGTCGAGGTTCCATGGGCCGTATGGGTCGGCTACATGTGTGTCAATATTGGACAGCCCCAGATGGGACTTGAACTGATGAGCCCCATCCCGGTCGAGGTCCCATCAGCCGGGTTGGTCGGGTGCGTTTGTGTCAATTATGGGCCGCCTTGGATGGGACCTGAACTGTTGAGCCCCATTCGGGTCGAGGTTCCATGGTCCGTATTGGACAGGTACGTGTGTGTCAATTTTAAACTGCCTTGCATGGGACCTGACCAAGAAGCCCCATCCGGGTCGAGGTCCCATGGGCCGTATTGGCCGGGTACATGTGTGTCAATATTGGACCGCCCCAGATGGGACCTGAATTGAGGAGCCCCATCCCGGTCGAGGTCCCATGGGCCGTACTGGTCGGGTACCTGTGTGTCAGTTTTGGACCACCTCGGTTGGGACCCAAATTGACGAGCCTCATCCCGGTTGAGGTTCTATGGGCCGGATTGGTAGGGTAAATTTGTGGTAGTTATGGGCCGCCTTGGATGGGATGTGAATTGACGAGCCCCATCTCTATCGAGGTTCTATGGGCCGGATAGGACGGCTACATTTCCTGTCAGTTTTGGACAGGCTTGGATGGGACAGGGCTTGGATGGGACAGGCTTAGATGGAACAGCAATTGACGAGCCCCATTCTGGTCGACTTTTCACGGGCCCGAGACGAACGGGAATGTTGAATCTTAACCCAGGAATTCTACGGTCCTTTTTATGTCGTGCTTTGTTGCTACATAGTCCACATATATGTTGACTGCTTATACAGTCATAAATCAAGAGCGAGCAAGGAGTGTTTGAAAGGGCAGCCGCACAATGAATCACATTTGCATAGTCATAGATTACATGTTGCAACAAGTGTGTTGCAATGAAAACGTTGTCGTGCTTGTTAACGACGCATTGTGAAGGTTTGGTGTTCCCTCCCGTTTGTCCCATTAAACTGAGCAGTCGGCTTCCGTGATATCCAATATAAAAAATAGTTGAAAATAATCTCTGGTGTCCATGCGACATAACGCTTTCTACATTGAGATGCAATGCTATTACCATGCAACAGCTACTAGTACTTGAACTATATAGTATAAATATAATGCCAAATATGTTCTTCGCATATACACCAGTGCAGAACTCGAACGAAAACCAATGACCACGACTGAGCACAAATTGCTATACCCCTAGCAGTTCTATACTTGATGAACAATGGCGTATACGCCTTTCCCGTGAGCTACCCTACACAGAATTCTTTCGAAAGGTCTTGTTGCCCTTGGTAAGATGGATGAGAGCCGTAGCTCAATTGCCACATTCCGATTGGTACCACTGGTGGTCGAGCAAGTGATTGAAGAGTGAAATCATACCTCTGACATTGCCCCGTTGTACAGAATGTTTGGATCCGCCTGGACATCTGTAGGTAATCATACGACGCGGCACTTTCAGGAATCAGGTCAATTAAAAAAGGCAAGGGCCACCGAAGACACCACTGAAATCATACAGCAAATTTGCTGTACAATTTTTTAAAAGGTTTCAAAACCGACTTTAACCTCATCGCAACAGATAATCTACATCATACACAAATTGTCTCTGCAAATATATTAACTCCCTTCTTGTTTAGGTGATCGTGGGATACCTTCCGAGATTTGTTGCTCAACTTCCTCTCTGGAGACAAAGCAAGGGTTTTTTGCTTCTCCAGCATCCTCTGACTGCCAATTAGCACGTCTTGTTTTAGCTACTGCTCAAAACTGCTGAAGCATTGAGGGACATAACTGTAAGTCAGTCAAACACAAGGAAAACGCACATTGAGAAAGCAAATGATTGGACAAACATATATGGACACTTGCTTTCAGCTGCAGGACACTTGCTTTCGTCTGTAGCTTCCCTGTATATACAGCAAACACAGAGAAGCTACAGACAAAAGCAAGTGTCCTGCAGCTGAAAGCAATTGTCCTTCAATTATTAACATCATGCCAGGATATCATCACACACAAAGTAAGCATTGTAAGCATTGAAAGAACCATCCATAGACGATCCAAGTTTTAGTCTAGACTTATAAGATCTTATAAGATCTTAACCCTTCAAGACTTAAAACTAACAAAACAATTATATTAAATATCCAATTTCAAAACACCAGCACAATCAAACTCGGAATCAGCAGACCAGCAAACTTATCATCATTCAACTTTTAAAAAACGCATTGAAACGTCTCGTGTCGGAAAGCTTTCATGGTTTTTTCTTTCCGGTTTTCCAAGAAAGACCTTGCAGGTTCATGCCTATCTTTGTATGCTGAGTTCACAAAATATACAGCTGTACATCCTGTAAACTCAATCTACAAAGATAGGCATTGGCTTCTTTAGTGAGCCATCATACGAGCTGAACAAGCCTTGTCTTCAATAAGGTATGATTCCTCTTGAGAAAACGTGCTAAATTATTAAAGTAAGTAGTCTGGGGTCGTTTCGCCCAGCAAAGGTTGTTAGTTTCTTTTTATATTGGTTACTATAATCTAAAAGCAGGGTATGCCATGTCAGGGGAACTCCCCGGGAAATGCAGCCTTCATTGTTAACATCAAGACCAAGAATTGCCAGGCTGGTTGCGTTTCCTTGAATCCGTTGTACAATGGATCAGAATTGGTTTGGTCATCATGGATACACAGAACCCAACAGTCAAAATCCAATATCAAAATCAATACAACAATCCAACAAGCACATGACAGAATAGATCGATTGAAAAACCTAGCTAAAGGTATCAAACGGTAAAGCGGAATACAAACTTTCAGAGCACGCAAACCGGGAGTATGCAAACACGACATAGTGGTTAAACTATTGAACAACCAACTAAACCTCAGACATACTTAACTGCCAATCTAATTACACAATCAGTAGCTTTGACTATATACCTTGTCGGAGTTGGAGTTTCCCAAACTGCTCCTGACCTCCAGTGAGTCCGACTGCCCAACAGGTGTATGTTCTGGTTCCATGTCATTTCGATATGGACTTTCTCCCGATGCCCCTTGAACTGGTGTAGATACAGGTCCTGATAAGTAAGTGTTTTCGAAAAGTTCGTCCCGCAATCCGGATCCAACAGAGTTTAAAGCACGACGCCTTTCTGCCAGGTCCTCAGGGTCGGCCTTTCTTTTGCCCAAATGCTTTTGTGTCATCCGAAAATTCAAGTAAAAGTCCCATAGATTCGAATTGCATAGGCAGAATGGGCTAGCAATATGATACAATGATTGCGACGAAAGGGATGCCAGTCGCCTTCGATCCACTTGAACGTACGATGTACGGTCGAGCAAAGAAAAGGCACTTCTTCGACCTTGTACGTGTGTAGGATTCAGATCCTTCAAAGACTACACGACCGCTGGTTTGATTGTTTGTTGGGGAAATCCATAGACGATTAAATACAACCGCATCATCATATTCTATTTCCTATCGTAAAGTACAGTGTTGTGCGATAGTGTAAAGATGTGTGATCAGGACTTCGTCTGCGGTGGTTGTGCCTCAAAATTTAAAACGATTGAGGCCCTTCACCGCCACTGGATACAAAATAAAAAGCCATTCTGGTAAAGTTCTTAAGCCATTGAAACGTCGTCGAGCTGAAGAGCTCGACGAAGGTGTTGATGACAAGGAAAGAAAGACGTTTAGGCAAAAGCGTTTGGGCTCTAGTCATGATGTTGCTTCAAAAATGCTGCCTGCCATATCCCGTATGGTCTGTAGTGCACGCACACCATATGATACAGTTAGTATGGAGGAAGGGAGGTACGGCCCCTGAGTGCACTTAAATAAGTCAGCCAAGAAGCTCTTGCCGATCATAACAAAACAGAACCGGGACGACGGTGAGGTACTGGTTAAAGAAATTTCACAGACACAGTTGATACCCTGGAGATGCTTGAATGAAATGAAGGTTTTCTTGGACAGTCACACAGTAAGCTTCCCTCTCGAAACTCAGCAGTATTTTTGTGTTATTGTTTCGTCTTCTATTATTCGATTTGTTGTCGTTGCAAGTTGTCCATATTTTGTATAATGAATTTCCTTTGTATCGCAGATTTGGTCCAAGCAAGTTGTGGGCGTCAGCCACGGACAATCGATTTACGTTGAATGCGTAGACCGAGCAGATTTGATTTTTAACAAACTCATACATGCCAACCAGGTTGGTGACTGGTTCTATATGCGGTAATGCAGGGGTTAAGCATATAAGATTGAATCATCGCATTGAAATTTGTGCACGCCGACTAGTCATTCATCATACATATTGAACCATGGCATTGTGACATGCAGACCGAAACAAACGAGCATATCCTTGCAGACTAATCTACAACTCAGGATTCGTCCCAATTATGTCAAGGACAACTGCGGAAACATAATAAGAGAATACACAACATTCTCAAACGGAACTCTGTTGCAGCATCTACAGGTGAGGAATGATCCTTGAGTTGTAACAAGTGCATGTTATTGACGTTGTCTGAAACCATAGATACCAATTATTTCTCACATCAAAACTATTTCTCAAGATCAACATAATGCACTGATTTTACTGCGTTTTGTGAACTTATTGGCGATGAGCGCTGGCGATAATGGAGAAGCATCTGGACATCTGCGTGACTATGATGTACTAAGAATAATTATAGTACCTGAGTAGTATGTTTTGGAGACATGACTGTCAAAGGTTAAGGTTGATTAGTTTTTTTATACTAGCGACTGTTGAACAATGCAGGCTGATAAGGCTGAAGATAACCAAACAGTTTTGTTGCATGCCATTGGCCAACAGTACCCATGCACTGCTGTCGGCTTTTCTGAACTGTTGACATCGCAACCACATCTCAAACTTGATGAAGCTGGTGAACAACTACTTGATTGTATAAAACTGATTATCAGAGAACCGGATTCAAGCTTAGAAGACGATCTATTGGAAACCTCTCAGGTGACACCATGATTTGTATCGAATCGCACATTCCACTTTTACGGCGTGACATGAAATTCTTATGAATAACAATCGCTTATTGTTTTGGAGTTTCAATAACCTGGTCCTTCAGCGCTAGAATTTCCTTGTCATAAACTTTATAACGTGTGCATTGTTGGCAGATCTGCGTGGCTGGTAGTGTTGCCATGCTTGTAGATTTCATCGACGTGCCGGCCTTCAAGCGCAGTGTGCAAAGATACCTTCATCCGAAGGACAATTCCCGACTATGACAATCAAGTACGCATTAAACACGATATTTACTGGAGTACTTTGCATTCACATATGCATATAAAGTAAAATGAGTCTTATTTTATTGGTATTGATCTTAATTAGTCATCTATACATAAGTGTTATTACACTCAATTAAGTGTATTCACTGCGTCTGCAGTGCTTTGAGATTGACGTTAACACTATATGTAATATAAGATTCGCAAGGCGAGCTCCTTCCAAGTCGATATGCGAAAAGCGTGGACGGGGCTGAACCCAAAGGGCGTGGAATCTTATAAGGAACTAAACCTGATGCAGTGTCGGTGAGGACATGGAGTGGTACGGACAAGCGCGCCTTGCATTTTCTCTTCATTTGCATGGCAGGGATGTCATCTCTCTCGTCCACCTCCGCAGATACAGAGAATGGTCGGGAAGGAGAAACATATATCATGAGCGCCTTCGAATGCCCAGATTAGTTTGTGAGACTTCTGGAGCAAGAGGACGGCGAAGGCCTGTCTACCAATGTGTGCAACTTGGAACTATTAACAATCTAGTGATCATGCAGAGAGACCCGACACCTCATTCTGAGGAAGCATTCTTTTGCAATACTTTGGTACCCATGCATTATGTTCAATAGGTGCAGCTGCAGGCATGATAGGGCCTGCAGGCGTGGTAGGACGCAATGTTGGGAGGAATATTTAATCATCCTTCGTGAAGTATTATTATTAGACCAATGTTTTCTCGACCAAGTATTTCAGCGCCGACGCCCTAATGTGACGTCCTTGAAGTGAATTTCATTTTTAGTATATACTGAGGTGTCACAGTTGATGTACATTCAGCTGAAACGAAGGTGTGCCTCGAGTTACATTTAGTGCCACAGACAACTGCGTGCAACATGAATACCCTTCTTCGGGTTCGCCAGGGATTATGTAAACATTTTTGAAGACATGGGTAATGCAATTGTGGCATAGGTGTTAACATGCCAAAAATGAAAGCTTTAAAAACGTTTACAAAGGTCCAAGATGTAGAGAACATCGTACTGGATTGCTGTTCCGCGTCAAGTGTGGTGCGTTATGGACTGCGGTTTTCCGCAAAGTCCCTTGTAAAAAGAGTGATGATTAGATACTGATTCTACTGTCTCCCTCTCTATCCCTATCTCTAATCTCGTTATCTCCTTCCATCCCCCCCCCCTCCTTCTCTCTCTCTCTCTCTCTCTCTCTCTCTCTCTCTCTCTCTCTCTCTCTCTCTCTCTCTCTCTCTCTCTCTCTCTCTCTCTCTCTCTCTCTCTCTCTCTTTCTCTCCCTCCCTCTCTCCTCTCTCTCTCTCTCTCTCTCTCTCTCTCTCTCTCCTCTCTCTCTCTCTCTCTCTCTCTCTCTCTCTCTCTCTCTCTCCTCTCTCTCTCCTCTCTCTCTCTCTCCTCTCTCTCTCTCTCTCTCTCCCCCCCCCCCCTCTCTCTCCCCCTCTCTCTCTCTCCCCCCCCCCTCTCACTCTCTCTCCCCCTCGACCCCCCCCTCTCCCCCCCCCCCCCCTCCCTCTCTCTCTCTCTCTCTCTCTCTCTCTCTCTCCTCTCTCTCTCTCTCTCTCTCTCTCTCTCTCTCTCTCTCTCTCTCTCTCTCTCTCTCTCTCTCTCTCTCTCTCTCTCTCTCTCTCTCTCTCTCTCTCTCTCTCTCTCTCTCTCTCTCTCTCTCCTCTCTCTCTCTCTCTCTCTCTCTCTCTCTCTCCCCCCCCCCCTCCCTCTCTCTCTGGACCCCTATTAAGCGGGACCCATTTGGACCAGTGCTCAGCATGGTCACAATTGGACCGTAACCAGTAAGTAAGGAATGGACGGGAAATTGGTAAGCCCTTTCTGTGACCAGGATGAGGCTGCCCATATTGGACAAGGATGTGGCTCAGTCAAACTTGGGACCCGGATGGGCTGGATAATATGGGATACTTTGGGCCAAGGATCTGATGTGCCACTTTCAGGCTGAGGACGGATGGGACGGGGAATGGACACGCCAATCAGGGACCCGGACGGAGAAGCCCAAATTGGACGAGTGATTGGCGAGGCCCATCACCGTCCCATGATTCCACCTTTGGATGTGTCAGGGATGGGGTTCGCACAAGAGGTACCCAGATGTCGACGCCGGTTTGGGTCACAATTGGGCATGGGCAAATACTGTCGCGAAACCGGCTGGACCCATATGGACGGATTTGCAGCATGGTCACAATTGGACCATAACATGTAAGTAAGGAATGGACGGGAAAGTGGTAAGCCCTTTCTGTGACCAGGATGAGGCTGTCCATATTGGACAAGGATGGGGCTCAGTCAATCTTGGACCCGGATGGGCTAGTCGGTATGGGACACTTTGGGCCAAGGATCTGATGTGCCACTTTCAGGCTGAGGACGGATGGGACGGGGAATGGACACGCCGATCAGGGACCCGGACGGCGAAGCCCAAACTGGACGAGTGGTTGGTGAGGCCCATCCCCGACCAGCCGGATGGGACAGGAGTGCCGCGAGCCCCATCCCCGTCCCATACTGTCCCATTTCTTAACCCCAGACGTCACAATATGGCCGGCTGCCATAAACTCGGCTTGCACAGTTGAGGTAGCAACTGAGCTCTGCTTCTTACTTCCCCAAACCACGGCACTACCATAGACTGATAGAACATAGCCAGTGGTGGAATACCTGTGGTCCAGGTCCCCAGCATAGTCGGCATCAACATTGCCTTCTAGCTCAGGCCCCTTTCCACCCAGAGTAAGAGCTAATTCTCTCGTATCTCTCAAGTACTTCAGCACTCGAATGGCCTCATTCCAGTGTGAGGTAGTGGGTGTCATTCTATACCTTGACAACACTCCAACCGCCTGAGAAATGTCAGGCCGGGTCGTATTGGCAATATATAGCAACGATCCAATCAACTCACAGTACCGATGACCAGGTGGCAGTGGGGTACCTGCCCCATGTGACAAACCATCTGAGGACTCGGGTCTGCTGCTAGCCACGAAGTCCTTGGACATGGGGGTATCAACCACACGCCCATCATCAGCAACCCCAAACTTTTCCACAAGAGCATCAATCTTGGGAGTGCAACTCATGGAAATAGTGCTCTGAACTCTATTGCGTAGGACCTGACACCCCAGGAAATCATTCACCTCTCCCAAATCATGGATGGTGAAGTCCTTCTTCAACAACTCTTTCCCCCACTCAATCTCTGCAACCAATCTGGCAACTATGAGAAGATCATCAACATAAACAAGAATAAAGGACAGGTTGCCATCAGGGGCCCTCCTGATGTATACACCCGCATCACTCTTGCACACACTATACCCCATCACGCTCAACTTGTCGGTCAAGGTCTTGTGCCAAGCCCGTGGGGCTTGTTTTAGACCGTATAGTGCCTTCCTGAGCTTGCACACAACCCTCGTGTTGCCATTCTCAAATCCTGGTGGTTGGGTCACATAGACCTCTTCCTCCAACTCTCCATTGAGAAAAGCCGTCTTGATATCCACTTGGTGGATCTCAAGATTCTGTGTGGCAGCCACTGCCAACACAGCCCTCCTTGCCCCATAGCTGCTGGTGGGTGCAAATACCTCCCCAACATCTATCCCAGGGATCTGTCTACACCCTTGGGCAACTAACCTCGCTTTAAAGCGAGTAACATTCCCATGTGCATCAATTTTAGTGGAGAATATCCAATGGACAGGAATAACTTTTTGTCCATGTGGTCTGTCCACATACTCTAGAACCTCATGGGTATCAAGGGAATCCATCTCTTCCCTCATTGCTTGTTGCCAAAAATCCCACTGAGGGGAGCATTGGGCTTCCCTCAGGTTAGATGGCACGCGAACCTTTCCCAGCTTGACATAAGGTACATTTTGTACCTTATGCTGAGACTCTGCAGTACTGTCAGCACTCCTGGGACTGTTGTCTTTTATATTCCTCTGATCCTGGTTCCCAGAATAAGGTACATTTTGTACCTTATGTTGAGATCCTGCAGTACAGCCAGAACTGCCAGAGCCCTCCCCAACTCTCTCTCTTGAACTGCCAGACTCATGCGCTCCACCATTACAATCTCTCACCTTTCTCAATGCAGGTGGAAGCAGCAGCTCTCTCTCTCTCCTGGACTCACACCTAGGTACACTACTCTGACTTTCCTGAGCTGCGCCTACTGTGTCAGGCTGCACCCCATAAGCATGACTGGTTCCCAGCTCAACTTGGCTACGTGCTTCCCCTGCTGCTGGCACTTCTAGCCCACTACTCTTCTCGCTAACATCTTCTCCAAGCATAGCCTCCCCTGTCTCAACCTGCCTCTGCAAATCAGGGAGACCTACCGAGGGTGGCTCACTCACAAGTACCTGGCCTGAGCCAGGGTCATGCATGGGGACCCCTACTGAGTCCCTCCTAGCCTGGCGCTGTTCATAACGCTGATCCCTTGTGAGGGTGGTTCCTGGGGGAAGTCTATGTTGAGACTTCCCCTGGAACCTGACCCCCTCCTGCATCTTCTGCAGTTTGTCCAGCTGCGAGTGCGCTTCAGCACCCCCCCGAGCTAAATTTTGAAGATGGCCCAGCACTGACCATGACTGCTGTGAGGTCTCTGAAGTGGCAGGGGAACCATCTTGGCTGCTGGGGGCTCCAGCCACAGGTCCGACTGAGCTCCTCAGCCTGCTGTGATCCTCTGGAGAGCTGGCAGTGGTAGCAGGAGATCCAGTGGGCTTGCACTCCACCACTGGGTCATCCTCTGCTTCCCAAAAATTCACGGGAATGGCTGTTGGTGAGCTGGGGACATTGGAATTGCCTCCCCTGCCCTGCAAGGACGCTCCTGAGAGCCATTGAGAGGATCCAGGTTGCACCTTAGACATACCCACTCTCTCCCCTCCTCTCAAATGCTCAAGGAATGTAACATCCCTGCTCTCTTTCCATACACCATTGCCTACGTACACTCTATAGGCCTTGGACTGTGGGCAATACCCAGTGAACATGCCTGGAATGGTCTTTGGTCCAAATACAGACCGCTGACCTGGGGGAATGTGAACATGTGCCACACAGCCCCATGTGCGCAAGGAAGCAACATCAGGCTTTACCCCATAGAACATCTCAGTAGGGGTCAGAGGCCTGCCTGTGGTGGGGCCCACGTTGTACAGCAGGGTGGCAGACTCCAATGCCTCCTTCCACAAGGAAGGGTCTGCTGCAGCGTGCACCAACAGGGTCCTTGTGCGCTCCTTCAGAGTCCGATTCATGCGCTCAGCAAGTCCATTTTGCTGAGGCGTGGATGGAGCTGAGGTCTCCATTTTAGTGCCCTGCTGAGCACAAAATTCTTTGAACTGCTGATTCAGAAATTCTGTCCCTCTATCAGATCTCACACACTTCACCACTTTCTCATGAAATGTCTGCCAGTACTTCAAGAGCTCAATGAGGGCCTTGGGAATGGCTTCTTTCGACTTCACTGCCAATGAGGCTATCAGATGGGATTTTTCATCAACAACAGTAACCCAAAAACGCTCTCCCGTGATTGCAGCTGGTGAAATGGGACCCACAGTGTCCACATGCACTCTATCTAACACACTCTCTGCAGGCCTAGAGGAAGCTGGAAAGGGGGGGCGAGAATGTTTCCCTTGTATACATGACTCACACTGGGGAGAACACTCTGAGCATGGAGCAAGGGACACATTGATCCCAGTGACCAGGTCTTCGTTGTCCAACCTTGTCATACTCTTAACCCCAGGATGCCCCAACCTTGCATGCCACAGTAGTCGATCTGTACACACGTGCCCTTTCCTGGCATGATACGAGGCCACATGAGGACTGGACTGTGGCTGCGCATCATGCTGGCTCTTGACGGGACACACCCATTCTAAAAAAAACAGCCCTCGCTCTCTGGCTATCTTACCAGACCAGCCTGCTGGGCCTTTCATGGTCGTGTACCCACCTGCACTGTCAGTGAGGAATGATGCTCCATCCTGAATGGCTCCTGTGACAGAAATCAGATTAGTGTGTGCATTGGGCACACACTGCACATTATGCAGCCAAAACACCTCTTGTCTGGCATTGACCAGACACACAGACCCAGTTGCAACTATCCCTCCTTTGGCATCAGAAGTGGCCAAATGAAGAGGGAGGGGTTGAGCATGCATGACTGGGTTGTGTAGTAAAGACAGATCATTTACAAGGTGCACCGATGCACCACTATCTATCAGCCACGAGGTACTGCAAGCCCCATGAGATGTAGGGGTAAGCACATTTAACGAAACGAACATAGGCTCACCAGCACCTGGAGGAGGTGGTGGTGGGAGATGCCAGCCTGGGAAGAAGGGGAAGATAGTGGACACAGATCCAGGAGGATGTGAGGTTGACACGGGAGGGCCTCCTCTGGACTGGCCAGCATCCCACCAGCTGGCTTGTTGCTGAGGAGCTCCAGTGCCCCACCACGCAGCTGGGCCCGCACTTGCAGCTTGCATTGTGCCACGTAGAGCTTGCAGCCTCTTCAGTTCCAGGCAATCCCTCCAGAAATGTCCCGTCCCGTTGCAGAAGCGACACGCCAGTTCCTCCTTTGGCCTCCTGCCACGTCCAGACCCTCGCCCCCTGCCTCCAGCGTTGTGAGCAGAAGGGCCATAGGGGGCCTGACCATCAGCAGGTGCTCCAGCTCCCACTCCTGGTGCTGCTCCAGCGCCCGGTGCAGCTCCAGCGCCTTGGGGAGGCCCAGGGATTCCACCCTGAGCTGGCACGGCTACTGCTGCTGCTGCCATAACTGCTGCAGCTGATGCTGTGACTTGCACTGACTCTGCCAGCGGGATATCCTGGTACTCCAAGTTCTCAATGGCAGTGAGGATCGTCTCCAGCATGTTGTAGGGGTCTGACTTGGCGGAGGTAATTGCCCAAGCGTCGTTCTGCAAGACTGCAGGTAGTCCCTTATACATATACCTGCAGATCTGGCGGTCGCTCAGCTGATGGTTGTTGGCCTCCAGGGAGGCGGCAATACTGATGACTCGGTGGCACCATTCTTGCACTGTCTCTCCCTTTACCATGCCTTGTTTGAGCCCCTTGATCCACTTCTCGTTGATTTCCCTGTCCTTCCCTCCAGTGCAGCGGTCTGCCATCCACTGAATGAAGTCAAAAGCGCTCCCCCGCTGTTTGACTTCGTCGTGCCACATGGACGGGACAGACTGCAAAATGAAATGTTTTACTGCTGCGTTCTCTGCGGTCTTAGGCATAGCTGTCTCCAACGCTCCCATTGCTCCTTTTTGCATTGCGCAAGACTCCAGCTCTTCACGCCAGGCACTGAAATTAGTGCGATCAGCCTTCAGCTGTGTAGACATCTTGGGATTGGAGGAGTTCATCGTGTATGCATACGAGCTGGCTGCAGTGCCTCCAGTGGTCTGTCCTGACTGTCCAGCTCCTGAGGAGGCCGTGCTGCCTCCTGCTGGTGTTGCCATAGTCTCTGTACTGCTGGGATTACTTTCAGAAACCTTGATTTGGGAACGAGTTTAAGGTCTGGTCATACACTTCACTTGCTCTCACAGCGTTCAGCGTGACACAGCTGGTTTAAGTATACCCTTCCGGCGTGCACCACAGCACTTTCAAGTATTCCACCCTTTCGAGGTCTAGCATGTACCCTTTATGCAAGATATGCAAAATATTCTTCAGCAATTCAATTGCTTGACCACCCGGACCTACTGACGGTCTCACGACAACGACGACGGGTGATAATCTCAGGTCACTTCACGGGAAAAAAAAAAAAAAAAAAAAAAAAAAAAAAAACTTCCCAAGATATTGAAGACTCTGTCCGTAGGCCTTCTGAGTGAATATCCAGTTGTTCCTTTTTTACTTCTTCTTGCCGTCAGGCGAGTCCGTGGAAAACCCAGTACAGATGCATCCGATGATGCCATGCACTCCTGTCTGCCCTTGGCTCAGCTGGAAGGGCGTGGGCCCATAACCTCTAAAAGGTTATGGGCAGTGGCGTATCCTGTAAGCAAGCAGACAGGTCGTAAGTTCGTGCCTCTCCAGCTACAGTCCTTGACGACTGTCTGCTCTTTTAGACACATGCAACTGCATGAACAAGACTGGCATCCTTATGTGCCCAGTATCTTTCCAAACCAGTTCCGTTACATGTTGATCTGTCAATGAGCATCTACACACGGATAAGCTCCTGACGGCTGAAAGCAAGTACCTTCCTATACTCAATCAAGACTCCGTCCCTTAGCTGTTTGGGAGACTTGATTGTCCACTAAGATGGTTCACTTACAAACAAGCAATCAAACATGAACACATTACCAATACACATCCTGCGTCACCGCACCTGTAAGCAAGCAGACAGGTCGTAAGTTCGTGCCTCTCCAGCTACAGTCCTTGACGACTGTCTGCTCTTTTAGACACATGCAACTGCATGAACAAGACTGGCATCCTTATGTGCCCAGTATCTTTCCAAACCAGTTGCTCGACTATGCGGTGATCGCAGCTTTAATAGTCCTTTCACGCTAACGCGTAATCTAAATCAGATTGTACCTTATGTTCGAAATAGACCTCATCCGAACGTGTCTTGAGGTACCTTATGTGGATAGTGGACCCGTATCCTAATAATGTACATTTGAAGATCACCTAAAGCACAAGGCATTCTATAATGTATGTTCACAACTCAACAACTATGCATAGCATAAATCAAATCAGATTTTGTCACCAAATAATCAATATTTAGTATAAAGAGTGAAGCTGATACTTACCGCACACCATATATCGTGCATGCGGGAACGCGGAATCTAGGGGCCGAAAACATAAGGTGGTGTAGTCAGAAAACACAAGGGGGAGGGGAGGGAGGGAGGGAGGGAAGGGGGGAGAGAGGGAGAGAGAGAGAGAGAGAGAGAGAGAGAGAGAGAGAGAGAGAGAGAGAGAGAGAGAGAGAGAGAGAGAGAGAGAGAGAGAGAGAGAGAGAGAGAGAGAGATAGGGGGGGAGAGGGGGGGGAGGGAAGGAGAGGGAGGTAGGAAGAGAGAGAGAGAGAGAGAGAGAGAGAGAGAGAGAGAGAGAGAGAGAGAGAGAGAGAGAGAGAGAGAGAGAGAGAGAGAGAGAGAGAGAGAGAGGGAGGGAGGGAGGGAGGGAGGGAGGGGGGGGGGGGGGGGAGGGGGAGGGGGAGGGGGAGGGAGAGAGGGAGAGAGAGAGAGAGAGAGAGAGAGAGAGAGAGAGAGAGAGAGAGAGAGAGAGAGAGAGAGAGCGAGCGAGAGAGAGAGAGAGAGAGAGGGATAGTACTCGTCCTCTACAAAAAAGCCAAAAGTTAACTGAGGATCATCGTCTTTAAAGGTGTCCTCCATCCCCGTAAATTTCCCTTACCAACCCCTATTTTCTGTCGGGGTACCCATATTGCCTTGCAGATAAGGCGGGGGTGCCTCCCCGTAAAAAGACCTTGCAAACGCTGCAAAACGGGCATCGGGGGCCTGAGACTGATATATTTCACTTTTCCTTTAAAACGTGCGGGTTTCCAGAATGCCTTTCCAGATATCTTACGGGCCCCGCAAGCGAAGCCCAATCCCCGTACGGTCCCCGTACGGGTTGTCGTACCCTGTAACTACGTAACGTACGGTCACCGGGCCGGGACTCCCGGGGCATTATCGATATCGCCCGATCTTCCGATTTGCGAATTAGATTATAGTAGATTCGCCGAATCTACTAAATGCCAGTTCTTTCTTCGAACTCTGGCTGTTCTATTGACCATGAGATGTGAGGCGTGCGACGTGACCCCCAAGGATATACAGCGTAGATACCCGGCCCGCGCAATCTAAACTTGCCCTGGTAAGCCTACGGCAAAGCAGGAGTCCACGATTAAGAAAGCTGGCAAGTAAGGGTTGAACAGGTTATAGATACTAACATGCAAGTACGCACCAGTTATCAACATGAAATTTGTTCAACGTGAACGAAGGATGCATCATATGAGTCGACAAAGTATCAAATGCTGAAGTGTGCAAGTCATTGGAGGTTATAACATGGCACAAGATATTAATGAACAGATAATTAGATTTAACTTGCTGCATGCAAGGATGATATAACACCCGTGCAGAGCGCATTTTCTTAGGAGACAACCGAGAACGGTAGGCCATAGACCTGTAAGTACTTAGCAATCAGCGCGGGAACGGTAGTGCTTAGGGAAGTTCTAGTATGGATCCTCTGATTGTTGACATTGCAGATGTATCCACAGCAAGTCCAAAAGATCGTAATAATCCTAGGCCTAGTGAGCCTAGAAGCGAGATGGAAACACCTCGATCACCTGAGTCAACAAGTAGGAGTGAGTTGTTGCCTATTATTGCTAATGATGCTGACACGTACAACATACACTTTAAGTGATTAACACATTAGAGGGTAGCTAGTGCCATATGCAGCTGCTGAGTTTTCTTGTATGGTTATACCTAGCAACCCAACCAGGCCAGCAGCTTGGTGTATACAAGACGCTGTCAATAGAACCTTGAAAAGAAGGACCCTGATCGTGCAGCCATGGTTAACATGACCTGTGCAATGATGGATGTTACTGCTGAATTTCAAACCCCTTATCTTGCACGTTGGACTCATAACCCCTCCAATCGGGAGGGGGGGGGAGGGGGGGGGGGGAGAGAGAGAGAGAGAGAGAGAGAGAGAGAGAGAGGAGAGAGAGAGAGAGAGAGAGAGAGAGAGAGAGAGAGAGAGAGAGAGAGAGCGCGCGCGCGCGAGAGCGGGAGCGAGAAGACGAGAGAGAGAGAGAGAGAGAGAGAGAGAGAGAGAGAGAGAGAGAGAGAGAGAGAGAGAGAGAGAGAGAGAGAGAGAGAGAGAGAGAGAGAGAGAGAGAGAGAGAGACAGAGAGAGAGAGAGAGAGAGAGAGAGAGAGAAGAAAAGCGCGCGCGCCCGAGAGAGAGAGAGAGAGAGAGAGAGAGAGAGAGAGAGAGAGAGAGAGAGAGAGAGAGAGAGAGAGAGAGAGAGGGGGGGGGGGTTGAAATACCCCATATCACAATACCCAATATCACGCACACCCGTCGAAAGCACAAACACAGTAAGTACATGGTGGGGAAGGGGAGAGGATATATGCCACCACACCGAGGTCTTACCCAGGGCTTGCATACGACTTTAGGCTACATCATCCCAGAAGCCAAAAGAGAACTTTCAACGAAAACGTAAACCTAAAGGACATATATCACGGTAGGACGTTGTTTATGGAATAACCTCCCGAAGTCCAGAGAAAGGGGCGTTGTTTCTGGTACAACCCCACCGAAAACCACGAGAGAGAGAGAGAGAGAGGGGGGGAGGGAGGGAGGGAGGGAGGGAGGGAGGGAGGGAGGGAGGGAAGGAGGGAAGGAAGGAGGGAGGGAGAGGTGGTGGGCTAACGATTTTGGCGCAGCCCGAGTCCGAGCACAAAACTGTTCGGGCTTGGAGTATTACGTATCGACAATTATGAATCTAGATGACCTTGATGAAGTCCCCATCTTTTCTTTGTCTTCACCACCATGGCAAGTAACTGCTCCAATGGAGAGTGACACTTCGCAACACATCTACTTAGAGATAGCTGCAGCCAAGGTAAACCCAGACTTTATGCCAACGGCTTCTATGCCTACCTTTCGCCTTGATTTGACGGATAAATCGGGAAACGCTATGCAACAGAGAGACACGGGCCGCCTTGGGGGACACTAGGTGCAATGTAAATCTCATCACAAGAAGAATTTTTACTAGGGACGGTGGTAGCTTAGGTCCCCATGCTTTTGCATGCATGTACAATCAAACCCTTCCCCATGCACCTAGCTAATGGCAAATCCCAAGCTATCATATTCCAAGCTATTCAAAACTCATGTCTAGCGCTATATACTATGTACATAGTATAATATCTTGGAAAAGCCTTTTACCCCTTGTCGTTCCTTATAGTTTAATCACTGACTCAAGATTGTTTGGTTGGCTTCCCATCTATGTTCATTTATGAGAGTCATACATGAACATAAATTGTCGTGTTCATGTCACGATTTTGGGCAACCTGTCGCTATGTTTGGGGATCCGGTAATGATGCTCTCGCTTACATTTTGCTTGCTCTTACCATCTGAGGAAGCTTTTGTCTGTAGCTGACAGTCACTCACGGTGGTGTAGCGTTATTCCGAGGTGCTTGTGTTGTGTTGTGTCAATATGGTTAGCTCTTTCTTTCACACCTATAAATATCTGAAAGGAATGGGATGTGAGTACCGACGTCTTCGCGCATAGGCACATGTGCTCGTGTGTGTGTGTGTGTGTGTGTGTGTGTGTGTGTGTGTGTGTGTGTGTGTGTGTGTGTGTGTGTGTGTGTGTGTGTGGCAAACCATTCAGTAGACTTGGGCCCTTGCATGACTGAAAAGGTTTAGAGTTGGGTTGCGAGCCGCAACTTGCAACACAAACGACCCATCTGATGTCGTAGAAATTTCAAATTAATGAAATGGCCACCAAACGTGTGTGGACTGAGCCAATTTCTGTATTTCTTCGGGTTTGCAGCAGTGTGTGTGTGTGTGTGTGTGTGTGTGTGTGTGTGTGTGTGTGTGTGTGTGTGTGTGTGTGTGTGTTTTTTTTTTTTTTTTTTTTTTTTTTTTTTTTTTTTTTTTTTTTGGGCCGACTACGGCCATTCTGGCCGCAAAGAAGGAAAATGGCCCGAAAACGGCCGCACTGGCACCAGTTTGACACCCCCCTTTACGGCCATTGTGGCCGCGAGATCGACTAGATCACCTCGGCTCACGGCCACCCATGGCCGCAATCCGTACAGCAAACGGGCTTCCGTCGGCCTGATTTGGGCCCTCGACAATTTTGCTATGGCTTGCTAACACAAATCAGCTATGGCTTGCTAGCACAAATCATGTTTTGCATGCCAGTAACCTCAGTCGAGAATGAAAGACAATTTAGCCTGATGAATCTTTTGAAAACTGCTGAGAGAAATAGGATGGAGCCCCCTTTGCTCAATAATCTATCCCGGCTCAAGCGCTGCCCCTATACCATTGACAGCTTCCCGTACCAACGATGGATGAGTGAATGGAGCAAAACGCGAAACTATTGTGTAGAAGACTAAAGGTCGGATTGGTGTCAAACAAAACACGAAAGTGAGTCAGAATTGGTGGTATTTGCATTGTGCTTAGAGAGCACGTGTTTGTTAATGCGCGCTTGCGGTTGCCTTTAACAGGCAAAACCCATGGTGTGAATGCCAGGGTGGCCGCAACGACGGAGTGATATTTTGTGCTTTAAGGCCAGTGTGGCTGCGGAACACGGTAGTTGTCCACAGGTCAAGACCAGCAATGGCCGCAATATGTGAGGAAATATGGCATGCTACGGCCAGTGGCCGCCAAGGAAATTCAAAAACTTAAACATTGGTTTGCAGGATTGTGGAGTAACGAAGAGTGTTTCTTCCCGAGCTACGTGGTTGCTTTCCTGAAACGGTGCTTTGGTAACGTTCATCTTCTTTGATAACACCCAGATGTACGCACACTTGGCTTAGTTATAAAGGCTTGGATGCGTACCGCGCTGATCTGGTATAGCATGCATGCTATGTGGCAATGGAGGGATTGGATATCAGTGTGTCTTTGGTGCATGGGCCCCTCCGTGGCGGCCTTGGCTGGCGACTTCATGGAGTGCTGCCCGCGCACGGTGAACTTACAGGATTCTGCAGACCTTCTTGCTCACGTACAGCGATGGCAACCTCTGGTCACCCATGTTCCCTTCCACCCCTTCTCTCCATTGTTGCTTTTGTCCCTGCTTTCTTGCATGCTCGGGCACCACACGTGTGCTTCTGGTGAGGAGGAGGCACTCTGTGTGTTTCGTGCTTATCATCCCTACATTGTTAGTGGAGGGTTACGGATCACATGTTGGGTGTATATAATGTCTGTGATTGTAGCAGGTTGCCATTCAGTTGTAGCTTGCTGCACAGCGGTATGCTTAGTTGCCTCTGCATTGAAATTTAAGTTTGTGTGCATGTCGGTGTTGCCATTCTGATTTGGTTATTTGAGAGAAGTGTTCATGTACTCCTCTTGTCGATGTTCGTGTTTCTCCTGTTGATTCCTGTAGCTGCTTCAATTATGAGAGCGGAATTCGCTCAGCGGACTGGGGTTGCCCATCGATTGCGTGACCACTGCACTTTTCTGTGTGCATCCTTCATCTGCCCTTGTCAGGATATGGAGAAATATGGTTAAGCATCGACGGTGAAAACGGGAAAGGGGGTGGAGCGTGTATACGTGTAAATCTTCTCCCAGCCCCTGTCTTAGATGTTAAAGGCCATCAAAGTCAAAGCATCTACTTCCCTTGGAGCTCTGCTTCTTCCATCTAGAGTACCCCAAACTCAGCTGTATGTACCGTAATGGGAGCCCTGTCACCACAGCTGTCGTAGCAGGATCATGAGCATTAGCTGCTGGCAGTACGAGGAGCTTGCATCAAGTCTCGTCAGCATATCTGGGCAAGTTCTTGATCTGGATCGGAGCGCTGCATCAAGGACCGAGTCGCTGCTCGAAAACCATCAGAAATGGTTTTAAATCATCTTATTCGGAAGGTCCAAGGACAGACGCTCGCCTTCGAAGACGGTGTTGGACTCGCACAGCGTGGCCAAGAAAGGAGTGAATAAAATGTGGTTTTAGATGAGTCCATACCGGTCAACCAGTTTCTCACTCGATGTTGTACCAAGCTTCAAGAGGCGCAGAAGGAAAGCATACAGATGCGCAGCTTGTACGGATGGCAATCGGAACATGAGTAGCTTTGAACAGCAACGTTTGGCAATACAACATAGTGCATATGTGTAGGATGAGATCAGACAGAGTGCTCGGAAGATCCTTGACATGTCCGAAACACCTATCGCGGCTGCCTCTTTCATCTCAGAGGTGGTGGGAATTCCTTTTCGAACACGACATATGTGTCACGGCACTAATTGTCCTTGATCTAATGGTGCAAATGCACTGTTAAGAGCGAAGTACAAATGTGTGACGTGGGCGTTGCAAGTACTGCCCTAACGTTCTAGGATCGCTGCAGTTGAGGCGCCCGCCCTCGACAGTCGCCCGGATTGGCTGGGCTCAAGGTCTTGGAGTTCATTCTGTTATTTCTGGAGCCATTGTACCTTTAGAAGTTTAAGGTGGAAAGTGCTGAGAAGAGGGGAACGTTCCATATGTGTTAACAGGATGGCTTGGTCAAAAATAGTTGGCGAGATGGACATCAAGAAAACGAGGATGAACAAAACAGCTAGGCGCATCTGCAGATTCTACGCAGATTCAAGACATGAAGGCAGCCAAAACAGCCACATTGTCAGCGGAAGAAGCACAAGAAGCAGCCAAGACGGCCGCCGAGCCGTCAGCAGATAACAAGGAAAGCAGCCGAGAAAGTAGCCGAGGCGGCTAAGAAAGCAGCTGAGCAGAAGGAGGAGGGACTGCTGAACAACTTGGTTCAATTAATAACAAGACGAAGCGGACGGCTATAACCAAGCACCAAGCCACTAAAATGAAACCGCCAGACCTAGTAGCAATGAGACGTTAAGGGTCTTTTGGATAACACTTGCACAGTTATTGATTTTGCTGAAGGATAAGACAATTGCTCTATCACCACTTTGTTGACAATGGGCTGAGACAAGAATGGCTTGTTTTTGAGCTATGTAAGTTCGGTTTGCTGTATGCAAGTATGGACGAGCGCACAAAGTGTAGCAAGTTATGCTTAACTTGTTTCGTTGAGACATTTCAAGGCAATTGAGTACTGCATCGATTGCTGCACATCATGTGCTGACTTGTCCCACCGGTCCTTTTTGCAAAAGGATCATGTAAACTTCGAACACAACACTATCACATTGCTTTCGTGTCTAATGCGTTCTATAACTTTTCAATGAGCAATATAAACTTTTGATGCAGTCATCAATGCTTAGTTAACCAAGGAAAGTTCATGTGCTTCTCGGCTCGTCGCATGAGGACAACCTTATCTGAGTGTTCCCTTAACACAGATCGTTTTATATGCGACAATGTCGTTTAATCTGTTTGCAAGTAGTCAGTTGTGGGCAACCTAGTAAGTAAAGAAGCTTCAACCGATGCTTACAACGGCAAGAGGGTTCGTACACGAACGGGCGCTTATGGTTCCTATGATCACTTACAGTTTTACAACACTATGGTCTTCATGATTCACAACAATCGAAAAAGAAGAGAAAGACATTGTGATATTGTGTGTACTGATGAGATTGCCA
>KV908373.1:629974-647474 GCA_002005505.1 Botryococcus braunii
GAACAAATGCAATCAACCTCTTCTTCTCCTCCCCCGCGCATTTTGTCCATCTACGCCTCCAGAGAGAGAGAGAGAGAGAGAGAGAGAGAGAGAGAGAGAGAGAGAGAGAGAGAGAGAGAGAGAGAGAGAGAGAGAGAGAGAGAGAGAGAGAGAGAGAGAGAGAGAGAGAGCTTGGCATCAGGGGATATTATGCCAGAATGTAGATCAGAAGATGGCGCACCCGCTCCAAAATCTGGGATGTGCGGTCTACGTTGCAAATCAGGGAGATGATGGAATACCCACGGTGGACGGATACAGTGGCCACGTGAGAGAGGCTCCGTTTCAGTCCCTCCAACTCCTCATCTATGAGGTCCCGGTCCCAGAACTTGCTGCAACCAACCCACATTCCTTGACACCTCGGGCAACACACACCACTCCCAAAACCGTCCTTTGCACCCTTCGACCACAGACGATTAACCATCTCCAAATGCTATGCACCCCTCAACCACAGACGAGTAACCACCCACACATGCTGTACACCCTGTGACAACATACGATCAGCCAGCCACACATGCTGTACATCCTGTGACCACATGCCATTAAGCCACTCCACAGGCTGTACACCCTGTGACCACATAGCCATTAGCTGCCCTCACATGCTGTACATCTTGTGACCAGATGCCATTAGCCACCCCCACATGCTGTGCAACCTTAAGGGCTTCGACCACACTTGAATACGACTCCCCAATACTGCAGACCATTCCACCACAAAATCCCCCGCCCCCCGCCCAAAAAAAACCTGGTGCACCATTCGACCAAAGACCAAACCCCCACACACACACACGCACGCGAGTGTACAGTGGTGCACGTGTCATGCACGTATGTCTGCTGAACGCTCAGAATGAACCAATTGCAAGCAGGCAGCATAGTGCCCCAACCCCTCGTGTGCAGGCGCACGCCCGCGCAGGTGGGTGCGTGGCAAGCGCGGTGCTTGTGCATAAGGCAAGGTCACCTGGTAAGCGGGGGACCCAAAGCAAAGGCGACGCCTTTTTGTCGAGAGTGAGGTGGATGGATCCCATGCCCCCTGCTGTGTGTGCATAAAGACAACACATCCCAAAGAAGCAGAGGCACGCACACCTGGGTTCAAGAGTGAGGTGGATGGATGGGATGCCCCCTGCTGCGTGTTCACAAAGACACCCCAAACCAAAGAAGCAAAGGCGCAGAGACACACACCTGGGGTCGAGAGTGAGGGAGAGCGAAATCTCAGAGGTGGCGACGACGTCCACGCTGACCTGGTTGGTGCGGAAGATGTCGAAAACAGTGGCCAGGAAGCCGAACTGGCCCAGCATCCGGGAGGACACTATGTCCATCAGCGTGACTCCCCTCTTCAACACAATGCTGGTCATCAGTACCTCCCTCATGTCCCTCTGCCTGGAGATCAGCGTTCCCTCCGCATCCCTGCGCCCCTCCCAGGACCAGCCCCAATCCCCCCTCTCACCTCCGTCACACCTGTTCCCTCCCCCACCCTCTCTTTGTGTGTATGGTGTGAGAGCGTGTGTGCACGTGCACGCCCACGGGGGTGTGTGTGTGTGTGTGTCTGTGTGTGTGTGTGTGTGTGTGTGTGTGTGTGTGTGTGTGCGTGCGCGCGCGCGCGTGTGTGTGCATGTGGCTCAGAGACAGCAGGGGAGGGGGGGAGGGGGGGAGAGAGAGAGAGCGAGAGAGAGAGAGGGGGGGGAGGTAGGGAGGGAGGGACGAAGGAAGGGAGGGAGGGAGAGGGAGAGGGAGAAGGGGGGGGGGGGCAAAGAGGTTGAAAAAATGGTTCCTCCAAGAGAGTTATTATGTGTGAATGCCTGGGGGATTTGAGGGCCTGCAAACAAAATGTCCACGGTTCAAGCCCCAGAGGTGCAGGAGCCCTGCCTGTTGTAAGAGTTTTTCACCCGGACAGCCAGCTTATTGGCTTGCAGGGCAGGCTGCATAGCTAGGGGGTGCAGCACTGTCGCACCAAAGTATGCAAGCTCTGTGGCCTCATCAAAGGTCAGCTTGGGGATCGGACGTGCCTCCTCCACAATTCGGGGATCTGTTGTTAATACACCTGGCCAGTCCACATCCAAGTTAACCTCGCACGCACAGAGAGAGTGCGGGGGGGGGGAGGGAGGGAGGGGGGAGGGAGGGAGGGAGGGAGGGAGAGAGAGAGGGGGGGGGAGACACAGAGAGAGAGAGAAAGAGTGAGAGAGAGGGGGGGGGAGGGAGAGAGAGATGACGAACCACCCAATGACGAAGAATAATGAAGTCAACCCCAGCCCATGCAAGACGGCATGATGACTCGAGAATCTATCCATGATACATCCATCCATGATTGTACGTTTGGCACAAAGATGAAGACGGATGAAGTCAACCCCAGCCCATGCTAGAAGGCATGATGACTCGAGAATCCATCCATGATCCATCCATCCGTCATCCCACAATGGTGAGGAAGGTTGAAATCATCCCTTGCCAAAAAGGCATGACGAGGCATAACGAGCACAGAATTTGGAGGAACACAACGAATCGTAGACCTCCAGGATGTTCATGGAAAGTTGGAGGGGCTTCCTTCCAACTGCACGATGTCACATCCGAACAGTGCTCGAACTTTTGGGAGATGATTCAATATACCTGTCTGGGATCCGAATACGCGGGGGACGGCAATGTTTGGGATTCGAAAACGGGGGTAGTTGGACACGTGGGATGGCGAAGCTCGAAGGGAGGACCACATTTGGGACTCGATTTTTCTCCCTTCCTTGAGAGGGGATAAGAGAGAGAGAGAGGGAGAGGGAGGGAGAGAGAGAGGGAGAGAGAGAGAGAGAGAGAGAGAGAGAGAGAGAGAGAGAGAGAGAGAGAGAGAGAGAGAGAGAGAGTATATGAGTATGTGTGTGTGTGTGCGTGTGCGCGCGCGCGCGCGTGTGTGTGTGTGTGTGTGTGTGTGTGTGTGTGTGTGTGTGTGTGTGTGTGTGTGTGTGTGTGGCGGGTTCTCGAGACTTGTAGAGAGAACCCCAGCACTACAGCAGACAAGCACACCGGCCACCTCACTCGACCCCACCCCACCCCTCTCTCTCTCTCTCTCTCACACACACACACACACACACACACACATATACACACACACACACACACCACACACACACACACACACACACACACCACGCGCGCGCGCACACACACACACACACACCATGCGCACACACTATGCGCACGCGCGCGCACACACACACCAACAAGAGGTATAGAGAGCTCTACATGGAAACAGAGGGCTGGGAAAGCAGGAAGAGTGACATAAAAGTGGAGTCAGACACGGGGAAATGTCCAGCATACCGTCCACGTCCTTCCAGACTTGAACTTCAGGCACGCCAAGCGCAGCGCCCAATACGGTGGCTGTCAGATCACTTCCTCCTCTTCCCAGAGTTGTTATCGCTCCTTGTTGCCCAACACCAAAGGTCAGCACCTCAGAACACAAGCCAAGCCAAGTCGAGCCGCCTGCGTGCGTGCATGTTGCGCGCGCGTGTGTGTGTGTGTGTGTGTGTGTGTGTGTGTGTGTGTGTGTGTGTGTGCGCGCGCGCGCGCGGGGTTGCATGGGCTTGTGTGTGTGTGTGTGTGTGTGTGTGTGTGTGTGTGTGCGCGCGCGCGCGCTTGCATGGGCTTGTGTGTGTGCACATTCTCTTGAACTCCAGCAGGACAAAGGGGAGGGGGGACGCACCGGTAGTTCTGCCGCGCCCCAAGAACCCCGTTACCACCGGAATGAAAGGCGCCTCCCCGGAGTGCTGAGGGGAGTCGGGGCTGATGGCAGCTTGCAGACCAGCACACGATTCCGCAAGCAGCACTTCAGCATTCGTGAAATCATCTGTCGTCGTCATCCCGCAGTCGAAGGCGTCGAACTGCCTTGCCCGGATGCCCTGTCACACATGCCCCTCTTTAGCCTCTCCGCCTTTGCGCATCCCTGTCTGTGTGTTGCTTGTCGGGGCTACTGCAGAGCAGGGGATGGTTGTCTACGTTGTTGCTGACGTCGTAGCACAACAAACTGTTCTTCATTCTGTTTGTGTGCTGCGTGTTGCTGCTGCAGAGCACGGGTAGGTTTCTGTGCTGGTGCTGACGCCGAGCAAAAACTCGCTTGTTCTTCATTCCCATTGTGTGTTGCTTGCTCTCGCTGCTGCACAGCAGGGGTAGTTTCCTATGTTGGTGCTGACGTCGTACCAAAACTCATGTGTTCCTCGTTCTGTCAATAAGCTTCCTCTGTCCAGTATCCCCTTGTCCGTGTTGCCCTTCCGGCTTTAGCCCCGGAGTTCAACCGGGGCGTCCGAGATTTAAGTTGGGGGGTGGGACCGATCAGAAAGGAGCATCCCACATGGAAATGATCTCAATAGCTCCCACCCACCCTCCCGAGCCGGGGACCCTAGCTTGGAGTTTCCATGGGTACCAGGCCCCGATGCATGGTTGACTGTCTTGAGGGTCAAGATAATGAAGGGGGCAAGGACACCTGTGCTTGCAGGTATGCGGTGAAGATGCGTGTTGACAGCCGTTCTCCAAAAGACACCAGGCTGTCCTTCCCTCGCTTTGTCAGCTCCTGCATCGGCACTGCAGCTGTGGTCATGTGCGGCTCACTTCAACATCTTATGACCAATCCCAACATGCAAAACAATGCGTGCATTTCGCATGTCTTCGGTACAAATACAGATACGAAGGCAAACACACTATGACTGCACGAAGGCACAATGAATCTACAATGAAAATGTGTATGACAAGAAGCACGTCAACACCGCTGCCCATGATGGCAACGTGGAGGAAGCATAATTAAGATCTTCAGAGGGAAGGAAAGCCGGTAAAGGAACTTGGAAGGCGTGGTCAGGCCCCTTTGTTCAATTGATTCGACGTCTGTGAGTATGGTCACATCTGCTGTCTGTTGTTGGGCAACAATATGGGAAGTGGCGGGGGGAATATCTGCACAAATTGTTTGGTTTGTTCGGTTGACGAGAAAAGAGTCAGGGAGGAAAGAAAGTGAAGACATAACAAAAAAGGACGAGACAAGGCAGTGAAGCCATGACGAAAATGGGAAAAGAGAAAGGACGTAACAGCCATGACAAGGGAAAATACCTGAGAATGACGGAAAAGCAAGCGAAGGGATGACAAAAAGGGACGAAACCAGAAAGGGGATTGAAGCCACGCTGAAGACAGTATGCATGGACTTACCTGCATAATGGAGACGCCCACCAAGAGCTGCTGGAGCTCCGAGAGGAGACGCTCCACCTCTTCAACAGCCTCCTCAGCAATACCAAGCTCCTCTGATGCCTGCCGATGGAGCTCCTTTATGTCCCTGTCCCGCATTCTTCACTACTCATTCTCGCCCAATCCTCTCAAACCCAAAGCATACCAACTCCAGAACGCCACCAAATATCTTACATAGATGAAGCACGCCGAGCCCTGATGCGGTGGAATACATGCCTGAATGCCCCATGCTCTTGCCACCAGCAGCTAGATGCAAAGGGCGCTATCCATAAACAGTTTGCCTCGGAGTGCGTTCCCATCAGCACTGGGAGGCACTGGGAGGCGGTTGACCAATCAGCACACTGCACATACAGGTGATGCACTGCATGGGCAGCGTGCTGTGGACGCGCCCTCGCTGTCCGTCGAGACTCCCATCGTCTTGAACCACCCTCCCCCCCCCCCCCCAGCTCCTCTCTTTGTCTCCTCAGTCACCCCCAGCCATGCTCGGTAGGCCCGGTTGCCCCCTCCTAAGACGGAATCCTCTACACTGATGCACTTACTGAGAAATTGGGAAACACTGAGCAGGTTGAGGCCAAGGGAAGGAATGAGAGCACACAAGGACGCGGGTGAAGGGGCAGGGGGAGGGGGGGTGGAAGAGGAAGTGTCTCTAGCGGGCGCGCGCGCGCGTGCAGACACACACACACACACACACACACACACACACACACACACACACACACACACACACACACACACACACACACAGGCACGCATGCAGGCACGCACGCACGCCCGCGCGCGCCCGCGCAAAGAGAAGGGGGGGGGGGACACGCGTGCGCAGGTGCCCGCACGAGAGGGGGAAGGGAGAGGGAAGGAGGGACGGAGGGAGTGGAGAGAGGGGGGGGGGGAGAATGAGGAGGGAGGATGAAAAAGATGTGTTTCATGCCAGATGAGATTGGCTCACTAAACGCCGAAGGTGGACGGAAACTTCGTTACTGGTAAAAGGAGGAGGTCGGGAGCAAATGGCAAGGAATGATACCGCAAGGGATGCAGGGCAGCAATGGAGCCCGCATGCGAGCTGAGTGCTTCCTCCCCTGCCTTGAGCAAGAGATTTGTTGTCTGCACCGAACCACCCGCCAAGTTACATTCTAAGAGCCCCGGCGGCATAAGAACTAGCACTGCCGTCAACCCTCCTCTTCCATCCCCCCTTACTTATATGCAACATACTCTTAACTTCACTCCGGCAGACCTGACCGCCACCCCCCCCCCCCCGGGGCCGCGCGCCCACATATGGAGCGTACATCCCACAAAGTCAAAGAACTAACAAGGGTACACTGTTATATAGACGAAACTGAAAGGATGCGCACGTCGAAAACCAAACTCGACTTTCCACAACCCAAAATTTTCCCCAGCGATCCCCCTCACATCCTCATGGGGTGAGTACCTTGCCCATTGCAGACAGCACCACACAAGGTAGCTGGTCTGGGAACCCGCACACTATCGCAGCTACTTCCTTCATCCGCTCCGCGTTTGCGACAGAAGAGCCTCCAAATTTCATCACGACCGAAACCTGTGTCAGTTCCAGAAGGTAATGTCTCAGTGGGGCCAGATCTGCACTTGCAAGCCTCGATACGCTAAGGGCCAGCCCCTGCAGGTGTATGCATACCAGCATTGTGCACCTTAAGAGAATGGAGGATGGATTCAGTTAAAAAGGAAGGCAGACAGAACGATGTAGGCACACAGAAAGACAAGAGAAGGGGGTGGTACCCCAAGACAGGGATACATGTTTCAGGGAGGGGAATCACAAGAAAAGCATGGCATTCCTACGACAATTGTTTGGCATGTTGTAGTATTTGGAGAGATGGTTGGCCTGTGAACATACTGAGCCAAAAGGCGGACTGCTACGCTGTCATCATAGACATATTGAATCATGGCACATTCAATATGTCTATGTCTATGGCGAATTCGCTTAAAAATTTGAATTTGAAAGTGACCCAGCAAAGGACCGGTCTTTATCCCGTGTCCCCAAACCGGTTGAAGAGTTGACGCAGGTGTCGCATGGACTTAGGGAAAGCATCCCACTGTATTACATCCACAACCTTGCAGGAAGAGAGGGTAGCTGTAACAAGTAAGCATGACAGTTGATGAAGCTGACCAAGAGCTCCCTCCTGCACGTTTTGCCATTGGAAGCAGACACCAAGGTTGCGCATGGCAGGGCACAAACGGCGTCTTTACCTTGTCCAGATTGACACCCGGTTGGCACAGTTGAGGTAGTATACCACCAGGTGTCTCCAGTTCTGGTGTGGCCCTTACATCTGCAACACAGTGTGTTCGCAAAAGTCGTCCGCCGCCACGGGCTCGGGAATTTCCACGAGCCAGCCTTCTTTCACAAAAGTATAGACCAGCATGATGCCCTTCAATAACTGGTACTCTAAATCTCAAAGCTGTGAGTTCAAGGTTGAACAATTTTTCATCAAAGATTTCTAACCCTTGAGGTACACAACGGCTCGTCATATTGACCCTGTCCTACAGCGATGGTTGCAACCAATGTTTCATACCTCCTCAATGATAAGTGTTCATGTCTGAGGCTAAACGCAATAAAGTAGGAATATTTACCGGACCCCCCGCATGGACGTCAGGGTTGTGCAGCTCGTTTGCAAGTTCGTACCTGGTTCCACTCTCCTTAGATACGTCACGTGGTGATATCTACCGTGTGCTTAGTCATATGGGATCGTATCGGTGCGAACTACATGCTTGTAGCCCCGCCCAACACCTGAAATGTGAGCTACAATTTGTTGCAGATTAGGATAATTGCAAAGGAAAAATAGTGTGTTGGGCCATTGCGATCAACTTGCTTTCAAGGTCCAGCGAAAACCTTGTTAATCCGGTTCCGTTAGCCCGGCTGCTGTTGGGCGCGTCAAAGTTTTAATTCCGCCTGATAACTTGCGGTCAGGCTCCTTGTTGAAGAAAGGAGTGGAATTTCATCTATCTGTGGGTTGGGGTCAAAACGATACGGTTTGGGGCGTTTAAGGGGCTCGGAGTCCGAGGTAACGATCCTCGTTACTGGGGGTTTCCCGGTTTTAGAGCATACACAAAGTGAGTACAGATATTTGGCTCGTATTGTGTTAAAGAACGGGGTTTGCGCCGGTATCTTCATTAGGATTCCTGACAGTTGCTTGGAAATGCTTTTAGTTGAAAGAGCACGGCCTTTGTGTAAGCTTGTAGGCCCCAGTACCTTGCTGAAGCCTGAGACATAGTCTTTCTCACATTCTGGGCCCTTAGGAAAAGGACCCAGCGTGTTAAGATGTAACTCCTCCTCCTTGTTGACTCGAGACTTGCAAGCTTGCCTCAGAAGTCGAGCCCTCCTTTCTTATATGAAGCAAGGATGAGGACCAGGGAAGGCTCTGATTTTAGCTGCAAGGGCTGGATAGCAGTACCATTACGTTCAGCAAGGAGAGGGTCCTCAGCTCCTGGGTATTGAAATGCTTAAGTTCGACAGAGGATTAGGGCGGCTAGTGGGTTTGATAAATAACCATGTTTGACTGACGACAGATGTGTTGGGACAAGGAATTGCCATGGGACGGCCGGGCAGAGCTCTGCCACGGAGGCAGGACCCCGCTTTACATATCCTCATGACAGCGCTGTTTCTGGGAACATGGTTGGCCTTTGTGCACGCAGTGGAGGCGAATCGCTACATTGAAGACACTGATCATTTTCCTGGATGGAAAGGGGAATTGCCAAAGGAGCCTTCCGTCCCTCATGCTTTGGATCAGCGCCCAACGGGCGAAACAGTTGGTTATGGAGAGGATGGCAAGGTGTGCTCAGGTCTTGTTCCTTAAAGTGCCTGTGACCCTGTGTGCAGGGGTACAAAAGCACATTCTGGGAAGGAAATCTTGTCAGAAGCTATGTAGTCCCAAATGTGGATTACAGAAAAGTGCATAGGACTTTATGTTTAAACAAGTCCAATGAGTTATTGGGATCCTGCATCCATGCAGGATTGTAGGTCTCATTCTAAAAACTGTCAGTGTCTACCCAGAGGGTTGAATTTTGGAGGTGGGGGTGGCGTACTGAAAATAAATGTGAAAGCCCTTGCTCTTAAGGTTGAAACTATGTATTGCCATGCAGGAGCTCTGGCGAGGGGAGGTCATTGAGGTCTCAAAGAAACCCCGTGCATTTGTATTCAAAAACTTCCTCAGCTCGGACGAGTGCGATTATCTGGTTGGGAAGGTACTTCTCGACTCCAGATTCTCCCGCCTCCATTGCTGACAAACATCCGTCGAAACATGTTGGAACCTTGCTCTGCAGGGGGCATGTGTTGAGCGGGTCGAAGATTACTACTGCTGTCTATGTCTGCTTTGCTGGGTGCGAGTGGACGCATTGTGTGGTATTGTAGCTGTACTAGGATGAACCTGCTGCTCTGCAGGTCCCTAGCAGTGATAGACTTGGTGTGCATGCAGGCACGCCCCATGATGGTGAAGTCCACAGTGGTAGACAATGAGACAGGGAAGAGCGTGGACAGCAAAGTGCGAACTTCCACAGGAACCTTCTTTGCTCGGCAGGAAGATGCAGTCATTGAGCGCATAGAGAAACGCATCTCCCTGGTCACCCATCTGCCAGAAGATCATGGCGAGGGCCTCCAGGTCTTGCATTACCAAGCCGGACAGCAGTACGAACCGCACCACGACTTCTTCCATGACAAATACAACGCTCGCCCAGAAAATGGCGGCCAGCGCATCGCCACCGTCCTCATGTACTTGTGGGTCCCCCAGTCCTGTTCAAGGGAATCTATCTTGTTTTCTTTACACCGTCCAGAAGGAGTAGGAGACTACATGCGGCATGTTCCGCACCAGGGAGATCGATTATAATCTTTGGCCATGCCACTCGGGGGAAAGGCTTCCAAGGCGCTTGAAGATCTGAGTGGCGGGGACCCGTGCAGGACGGAGGCGGAGGAGGGCGGTGAGACGGTGTTCCCCGAGGCAGAGACCAAAGTGCACGGGGAGGAATGGTCGGAGTGCGCCAGGAAGGGCCTGGCCGTCAAAACAAAGAAAGGGGATGCACTTCTCTTCTACAGGTGGCTGTCCCTGCCTCCTCCGGAACAGTAGAGAAGCCCTGTTTAGCCCCTTCTCCTTCTCCTGGGTTATCAAGTGTCATCTGCTCGGATAGTGTTAAGGGCCGTAGAACCCAGAAGAAGGGACTTGCATGAGTCTTCCGTCGTGGACACGCGGAGTTTTTAAGCATTTGGTGGGGCGACCTATTGAACGTCTGGGATTGTAACATGCACATTGCCGTAGAAGCCGGCAATCGGTACTCAACATAGATCTTAAATTGAACTCTTTGGTCCGCTGCAGTCACGTATCCCGGCCGGGCAGAAGATAGTGCCATGTGCTGAGGATTAGCTTTGTGCTATTGAGTAGCTGTGCAGCGCCGGGGCCAGTGCATAACTTTTTTGTGTCCAGCTAACACAAACACCGGTTGCCTTCTTTTCACTCTACTCCTCTCCACTTCATGACTGGTCTGACAGTCTGTACAGACAGAGTGTCAAAGAACTTGGAAAAGTCGGAGACTCTATGCGAAAGGACTCGAGATAATCATGTGCTCCCATTTTGCTCCTGACCTGGAGAGCAGCTGGAATGATGGGCTGGTCAGAGATTCGTGAGCATGGAGGGGAGGGGAGGGATGAATAGGGACCATTTTTAGTGTGTATCGTAAGTCCTTGGCTGCTAAGTTTGGGGGGCGTGGATGCAGCTTAACCCCAGATGGAGAGGTAGACCACAGGAGTCTTCACGGAAGCTGTCCCACCACAAAGGGTATGCCTTGCACGCGAGCCTTAGGTTGAGCGAGAGACTTCGGGTGGAGGATGAAATAAACTGAATGAGAGGGAGCAAACTGAATAAAAGAGCCCCTGCCCCCTCTCCCAAGTTTCTAGGATGCAGGGTGGTGGACTGCTATGGAGGGCAATGAAGCTTGGTCCTTGCCAAGTTTCATAGACTTCTCTTTCCCACATAATCATGTCAATCAAAGTAAATGCTTTAGGTGAACTCTGTGTGCTTTTTGAGCCAAGGGTGTGTGTGTGTGTGTGTGTGTGTGTGTGTGTGTGTGTGTGTGTGTGTGTGTGTGTGTGTGTGTGTGTGTGTGTGTGTGTGTTGTGCCTCAGTGCCTGTGCTGTCGCCTAGTTGAAGACTCCGTGGCAACAGATGAACTAGGTCGCACCGTTCAATGCCTGAACTAGGATCCACACAGGTGCACAGCACGGAGACTCACAGCCCAGGAAAATTGGCAAACAGTCCGCTATAAGCGTCTTAGCAGAGCCCGCAGCCCTTTTTGTATCCAGCCCTGTCCAAACCATGTTGCCCTCAGCAGAAGTTTCCGGAGGCTGGTGGATTGTCCCATGTTCTATTCCATGATAGGCTGGATCTGTGCTGCTTGGCTGCCACTCTTGGGTCGGTCGCCAACCCTCACCTAGAGTCTTCAGTGCTTGTAGTGGTTATATGGGTTCATGAATGCATTCTGACAGCTGGGTGCGGGGCCACAGGAGAGAAGTGGTCTGCCACGAAGTGGCTTCATGTAGGTAAGCTGCCCAGCCTTGCTCCCCTTCGTCCATGAAGGCTAGCGTCCGCCCACTCGCGCTGAAAGCGGATCAGAGGGACCTTGCAAGCCACTTTTTGAAGGAGCAACTGTGATCCATTTGAGGCCATTGCATCGCTTGGCTTTGTGAGATTCGTGACACACATGAGCCCCCCCCCCCCCAATTTTACTTTACAACTGTGCAGTGGTAGGCTACACAGTGCAAGGAGCAGTCTCACAGCGTGTAAGTGGAATGTAACAGTGGTAGGCAAAGGAAGCAGTAGGCAGGCTGTTGTTCCTCCCCTATTTTATTCACTCCCGCTTTCCCTTCTTTCATCCTTCCTGCGGCGGGAAGATGGCTTGCTGAAGCAGCGCAGGGAAGGAACCTGCTAACTTTCTAGTTCGGAAATGGTATCGCACTTGCCGCTGTGGGGCTAACATTCCCTTCCTGCAGCTTGCTCGAACTTAAACGCCTGCAGGCTTTTACACTTTTTGTGCTGGCCGTTAGAAGCACGGAGCGCCGGCACACAATGTCTGCTTTTCTCAAGCCCCTGACATGAAATTTTGGATCTGACCACCTTTCTTGACCGTGCTCAAGATTATTGAGAAGGGGGCTGGTGGGTGGCAGGGCGTTTTGGAAGCAGTGTACAGGCAGCCAAATCCAAGTGGTAGGTGGCCCTGACCCTGATGTCCTCTTTTTCTGCGCCCCGTAGGGTGGAATGCAGCTGCCACGCACTTTTGTTCCATTTTGTCCATGGTTGCCTGGTATGGATAGAGCACATGTGTGACGTTAGCACGTTGGACTTCAAGCCATAAATTGTACTCCCTTGAATGAGAAGATCTTTGTTTCCCATGGAGAGGCAACGCAACCTCCTGCCTTTCTCCGTCCCCCTTCTTTCTCTCCCCCCCCCTCTCGCTCTCTCTCTCTCTCTCTCTCTCTCTCTCTCTCTCTCTCTCTCTCTCTCTCTCTCTCTCTCTCTCTCTCTCTCTCTCTCTCTCTCTGTGTGTGTGTGTGTGTGTGTGTGTGTGTGTGTGTGTGTGTGCGCGCGCGTGCGTGTCCCTCTCTCTCACGCCCCCCCCCCGGGGGGGCTTTTCTCGCCCCCCGTTTTCCTTAAGCAGGTCCCCTCCTTTCCCTCTCTCTCTTCCTCCCCTCCCCTCTCACATGCACACAGTCACACATGCATGCACACACACACACACACACACACACACACACACACACACACACACACACACACACACACACACACACACGCACACAGAGAGAGAGAGAGAGAGAGACAGAGGGGGGGGGGGGAGAGAGGTGGACGAGGAAACCCTGGTTTGGGGGCGCCCAGGGCTGGGGGTAATGGAGGAAAGGACAAGAGCAAGTGTTACCTAGAGAACAAAGGAAAAGGGACGGTTGGACATCTCGACACGTCAAGGGGTTAAGGGGACGTCGCGGAGAGCAAGAGCAAAATGCCCAAACTTCTTGCACATCGCATGCGGAAGGGTCAACCAGGTGAAATGTGATTTGCAGGGCCGGCGGATGTGCTGACTTGGATGAGCTGTGTATAGCTTGGGCAAAGACGGGCGAGTGTGAGAAGAATCCTGCCTACATGAATGCCAACTGCCGCAAGTCTTGCAAGCTGTGCCCCCCCAGCGCACCTGGAACAGAAACCGAGTAGCCCCAGGTGCCACTCCTCACATGTGGGTAAGGCTAAATCAGTCTTCCAGCGACATGAATTAAGGAAACTTATTCATTGCAGCAACTTCGCTAAGAGCTTGCAGGATGATCCCAGGTTGTTTATCCTGAGACGAGCCAAACTGACGCTGGTAGTTACTATCCTTGATGATTGATAGGAGGACCGCCCATTCTTTTGTCAAGGAGCCCCAGCCCGGAGCGGGAAATTGCATTCTCAGCACATCCTTGCAATGATTTCAAATCCGTGCAACCTTTTGTCTCTGGCCCCTAGATTCCGCGTACCCGCCTGCCAGATTTCTGGTGTGCGGTTAGGATAGGCTTCACTCTTCTAAACCTCTGGCAATGAAATTTGGGCACTTGCGGGGGCTCTGCTGGTGGGAGGCCTCGGCTGCAAGGATCTCTTATGAAGAGAATCCGCATTCATCCGCAATTAGGAACGTAAATAAATGCTGCAACGTGTCTTGTCCACCTGTGGAGTTTGGCACAATGCCAGGGCCCCTGGGACTTCGCACCTGGAAATCAACTGTTGCTTTCAAAGGCAAGTTGGGTTGAAGTGCCTCATACCGACAAAGTGCGACTGGTTTAGTACCACTGAGTGTGTGGTTGCGCAAGCAGCCTCATTGTTTGTGCAGTGGTTTTTCATTTAACATTATAAGAGTTCGCACGGCGGGAAGCTTTCGTAGCTCAATGACAAATACACTTGGTCGCTTTGCATCACCTATACATCACGTAGTGGTCAAAAGCCTTTTCGTAGTGCACAGCCGTGAGTAACTTATGCGTCTTCGCCAAAAGGCCCAGGGGGCCAAAAGATAACTGAACTGCTGGTACAGTTGAGTACTGTTCGTCATTGTTAGGCTATAGCAAGATGTAGCATTTCTGGTCAGATGTATATTGTTGCAATTTCCCTGTGCAGGTCTCCCACCGCGAATATCATCCCGCCACGAGGCGGATTACCTGCTGCTGCAACGAGACCTCTGACTCTACCTTCTGGGGACTAGCAAGCACCCATTCACGTTAAACTTGTGAAGTTCTGATGTTGCCTTTGTCCCACATGCCTGCCATCTTAATTCAGCGGCAGGATTTATAAAATGCAGACGAGCATTATGTATGTACTTCACTGGCCAGGCTGCTTGGGCAACCACCCACGCCCTGACACTTCTACTAGGGGCAGAAATTAAGAACCGCTCTTGCGTGCATGAAATCCACGTTCCAGATATTTGATCAGACACGCCTAAAGTTGCTCGGAAAATCTATGCTTTGTCTGGGTCTCTACAGCTGTAAGAATAATGTATCCCTAATGAGGTCTTCTCGAGTTATTGTACGTGTTTTCAGCAGCCATTGTGGCATGCCGTGGCTTCTTAGCTACTATAGTGTGTGGCGCAGTAGACTGCCACAACATGCCAGCAAGCTTACGGTGCGAGTTCCTACAACATCGTACAGTCCTGAGCAGTGATATCAGGCTCGGCAAAGGTCCAGAGCCGAAGGCATTGTTAATTGGCCTGCCTGTCGACATTCAAAAAAGCTGCCAGTCTCGATTGGAAATCAGGATTCGTGTCGAGGCTGACAATTTAAAAAAAAAAATAAATAAAAAAAACAGACGTGGCAAAATTGCAAGGAGGAACGGAGGTTTCTGATGGTTTTCCTGAAAGTAGTGGTCCACAACCGCCTGAAAAACTAGACGTGGCAAAAGGGGAGTTGAGCTCAAAACTGAAGCAACGCATAGACATAATGGGACCGCGGAGCTTAAAATTTGCGAAATACGCAAGGTTGTTTTCACGAAAACAGATAGACAGGGGTGGAATGGGGGAGGAGCTTCTAATTCCCCCAAGTGTTAAACAGTCCTGCCCGTGTCTGTCATCAACCAGCAGGCTTCCAATCGAGAATGTGGTCCACTTCGCTGCTGCAGTTGAGGCAATTTAACTGCACGTGCATCAGGCCAGTTTTCACAACGCGGACGAAGCAAAGCTGCTAGTGATAATGTGATCCATCTCGAAGGACACCAGTTGGCAGTTCCCTCAGCCACGTCAAGATACCGATAGAAGCTCGACAGTGGATGACAGGCTGTCATTTTCGGACCGTTGGCTATTGGTTGGGTCCTGCACCTGCAACAAAATCTGTATGACCTCCATTCTCTGACAATAGTACCTGATGCAGCAACTTCACTTCTGAGGTACAGCAACAACCTAAGAAATCACGCAGCCACACCCCCGGGGGGGGGGGAGGAGAGAGAGAGAGAGAGAGAGAGAGAGAGAGAGAGAGAGAGAGAGAGAGAGAGAGAGAGAGAGAGAGAGAGAGAGAGAGAGAGAGAGAGAGAGAGCGCCCCCCCCCCCCCCAGACACACACACACACACGGACACACACACGCTGACACACTCACATGCAAACACATACGGGGGTTGTTCCAATGTGGGCCTGGATGTTTTGATGCATTAAGATAAGCTTGTCTTCACGCCCAGTATGTGCGAGAGTGAACTTGCTGGAGTAGAGATTGGTAGAACTCTGTCTGTTCATGTGCAGAAGCGGGGCACACACATCCGAAGCCAATACTCTACATAGGATTGCACCACTTTGTAGTGCTAAATGGAAGAGTCATATTACACTGCTACTCCTGCAAGGTTATGAGTTTGTAAACCATGTGGTGTGTCACTTCAATGCACTGGCAAGACGCATGGTGGGCGGGAGTGGGAGTCGCAGCGGGCCCGCTTGGGGCATGCATGGCGCGCCCGCAGATGTGCGCATGCGTGCGTCTGAGTGAGAGAGAAGAGGAGAGAGAGAGGAGAGAGAGAGAGAGAGAGAGAGAGAGAGAGAGAGAGAGAGAGAGAGAGAGAGAGAGAGAGAGAGAGAGGGAGAGAGAGAGAGGGGGGGGGAGTGTGAGTGAGTGTGTGTGTGTGTGTGTGTGTGTGTGTGTGTGTGTGTGAGGGGGAGAGAGAGAGAGAGAGAGAGAGAGAGAGAGAGAGAGAGAGAGAGAGAGAGAGAGAGAGAGAGAGAGAGAGAGAGAGAGAGAGAGAGGGGGAGGGAGAGAGAGGAGGGGGGGAGGGAGAGAGAGAGAGAGAGAGAGAGAGAGAGAGAGAGAGAGAGAGAGAGAGAGAGAGAGAGAGAGAGAGAGAGAGTGTGTGCACGAGCGCGCAGGGGCGTGCGTGTCCCTCCATGTGTCTCCCTTCCCAACTCTCATCTCTCCCCCTCTTTCCATCTCGCACATGCTCTTCTCCTCTACCCTATGCATTGTGTGCCTGCCCAGCGATGTCTGCTACCCCTCTCGTCTCAACCGTCTCACATGCTCTGTTGCAATGCTTTCCCAAACTTTGATGCCGCCCCCACCCCCGCCTGCGCCTTCACACCTCCATCCCTCAACTCCCCTCCTGCACCAAAAACAAGCGGGAATCACAGCAATGGCGAACCTGACCATGAGCAGCCACGGACAACTTGAAGCAGATCAACACCCCGACAGCCAGAAAACACAGCGAGCCCAGCCCGAAGCCAATGGCATTCTCAATGCGGTAAACTCTCAAGTCCAGCTCCGGTACAACCAGGAAAGGTCCGCTGAAGCAGAAACCCACCCCTCCCCACCAATTGCACCAGTTGATCCAGTACTCCCAGCTCCGCCAGTCCTCTTTCTTCGTTGGCACGAAAATGGCTGCGTGCACCCCCATCCCTCATCAGCCTCTCAACATATCCAAGGGCTGCCTAATCGACATCTGAGTGAGAAAATAGGGACACTGTATGCCCACCCCCCCCCCCCACGCCCAACACACACATTTACACTTGAACACACACACACACACACACACACACACACACACACACACACACACACACACACACACACACACCACACACACACACACACACACACACGTGTGCAAGCAGATGCACGCGCGTGTGCACGCCATGCAAGGGATGGCGAGAGGTGTGAGGGGCAGGTCTGGAGCAGTGATGCTGACAGCAAGGACTGAGAGCACCTCACTGTAACAGATCAAAGGTCCAGGTTCTTTTGAGCAGCAAAAGCACGTGCTATTGGCTGAGTCAGTGCTTGACACAAGG
>KV908373.1:649974-664974 GCA_002005505.1 Botryococcus braunii
AGGATACTTGAAGAATTAGGGTGCACAGATTGAACAACCTGTCGAGCACTTAGAAAAAAAATCGCAACCTGCGTGCTTAAAGAAGGCGGGCGTACCCATGGACTGGAATCGCTGAAAGAGCCAACCACGAAGCAAATCGCTCCATAGAAGAATAGCATCCCCATCAGCATCTCCAGCCCCAAAGTTCGGGGATGTATGTAAAGCCAGGGCCGCAGATATGCGTCGGCATACCATATCGGCCAGGGTAATTCACGCATGTATTCAGAATTACGACAGCTGGCAATCAATTACAAGCAACAAATCGCAGGATATCACAGTTGATCATGTGCAAGTCGGTAAGATGCAGACAGGATCCTATACACGTGATCCTTGATGGTGACCGGAGGTCCTTCACTTAAGTACCGGGGCTTAATGAAGAGCCTTCTTAGTCCAAGATGCGCAATTCGAAGGCTTCACGCCCCTCTGGTGAAAAGAATTGCGCATCTTGAGCGAGATTCTTGGCGAGAGAGACTGATACCTCGACGGAGAGGCGGTTAGTACCGCTAAAGTCACGTGGACATGCTTTTGCTCTGCGGAGTAACTACCGACCTTGTGGCGGCACGTCGGTGTTGACAGGTTCAAGCCTTTTGTTTTTGGCATTTTTCTGACCCAGAAAATAACTTGTGTGCCTTGCGACGGCCGAGTCAATACATGGGAAAGAGCGTCGTGAGGTCCCAAGAGTATGCGGTGTGTGCTGAAGCCTAGCCGGCAGGTACCAAAGCAATCAGATGATTAATAGCGATGTTCTAAAGGAGGATCAAGCTCGTGCATCCCTCTCGGAAGAACAGATTCGATCGCTCACTCCAAATCAAAAGAAGAAGCGGCGGAAAAGGCTTGCTAAACTGGGAAAGAGGGCGTCTGCTTGCCAGGTGAGTTCTTCAATACTATGCGTTTAGGTATGCTGGTCACCTGGGCAGGGGACTATGGAATGCATGCATTCGGGTTATGCCGAAAAGCAGAGTTGCACAAGAAAGTCCCGAGTGTGCAGTACATAGACTCCACCTGGCAGACATCTCCATTCTAATTGCTCTCGACAAGGCTAGTTATGATTTCTCATCTTTCTGGTGGAGAACTTATTATATGTCTCGCAGGTTTCTGCAACGCACGAGGCTGACGACAATAATCCATCGCTATGTTCTAGTCCTCGTGCTTCAAGATTGCCATCAGGGCACGTGCCCACGCACTGGCCATCACACACGGCTTCCGGCACAGCTTCTCCAACTCTGGACAGGCACCTCAGGCAGCTGCCCTTCTTGATGGAACACACGCCATGCACAAGTGCAAGCACAGCTACACAGCAGACGTCCGCGATATCAACAGCCTTTGCGGCTCCTCCTTCCAAAAGGGCCAGAAATGCTACTGCAGCCCCAGGCATCCAGCAGCAATACAGTGCCTCAACAGAGGGCCAATCATTAGCGATTCCCCTGGTGGTCACTGACAGCTGGAGAAGTGCAGAAGCTAGCTATATAAAAGGTCCCCTGGTTGCAGAAGCTCTGGCAAAGGATCTATCCACAAATGCAGGGGCACCGCCTCATGGCCAAGACACCGACAACTTCAGATCGTCTACTTTGGATTGTCAGGAGTCTGGCTCTACAGGTTTTCGGGGCGTCCCATTATCCCAGCCGTTGTTGGAGGCACCCGTTTGCCGATGTGATATGTCTGCAGCTGCCCTTGTCATGGCCCACCAGCTGGAGTTGACGTCCTGGGTTCGATCCTCAGCTGCTCCAGTAAGTCTCTGTTTTGCATGCTGTTTTCTCCTTGTAGGTTTTCCTGAAAGGCTTGTTGCTTAAGAGATGTTGTTAGAGGTGGGATTCTTGTAATATGTCTTTGGACTGTTGTTACTCATACTGTTTGACATGCACTGGCAAGAGAGAGTGGGCAAGGGGAGGGGGATAGTATTGTTGGTCTCTCTATCCTTCACCGCCTCCCCACCTTCCCCCCCCCCCCCTCGTCTCTCTCTCTCTCTCTCTCTCTCTCTCTGTCTCTCTCTCTCTCTCTCTCTCTCTCTCTCTCTCTCTCTCTCTCTCTCTCTCTCTCTCTCTCTCTCTCTCTCCCCCCCCCCTCCCCCCTCTCTCACCCCACCCCTGCGTCCCTCACTCTCCCCCTTCCCTATCGCCCCCATGTCGTTCCCTGTCTCCTTGTCCCTGGCCCCCGCCCTCTTCCTTCCCTTCTCTCCCTCTCCCCTGGTCCGTCCTTGCCTTGCTGTGCCTCCTCCCTTCGTCTTGCAGCCTCCCAAAATAATGGTGTACGTTGTACGATGTGTGTGTGTGTGTGTGAGTGTGTGTGTGTGTGTGTGTGTGAGAGAGAGAGAGAGAGAGAGAGAGAGAGAGAGAGAGGGAGAGAGAGAGAGAGAGAGAGAGAGAGAGAGAGAGAGAGAGAGAGAGCGAGAGAGAGGGGGGGGAGGGGGAGAAGAGAGAGGGAGAGAGAGAGAGAGAGAGAGAGAGAGAGGAGGAGAGAGAGAGAGAGAGAGAGAGAGAGAGAGAGAGAGAGAGAGAGAGAGAGAGAGAATCCGTGCAGGTTCAAGCTCGCCTGGATACATGGGTGCGTGCGTATGCATGTGTGTGTACACATGAAAGGGAGAGTGAGGGAGGAGGAAAGGTGGACAGAAGACTTGGTAGGTGCACTGCAAAGCCTTCAGGCGTAAACAGAAGCGGAGAGCTGATTGGTATGGGCATCTTTTCTGGGACAGCTTGCACAGAGAGGAAAGAGTAGGAAGGAGGGGCATGTGCCCATCCACGGCAACTACCACCATTACTATGGGTACCGCCTGGGAAATCACTTGGAAGAGGACCCTCGTCTTGAGGTCTGCCTCTCCACCTGCTGTTATGTAACACCTCTCACCTTCTATGACTGTGTCTTAGCTTTTGCCTGCTATGACTGTGTCTGAGCTTTTGGTCACCGCCTCCTCTGTCCCCCTCTCCCTCTCCCCCCCCCTCTCTCTCTCACACACACACACACGCACTCTCTCTCTCTCTCTCTCTCTCTCTCTCTCTCTCTCTCGCTCGCTCTCTCTCTCCCTCTCTCTCAGCGTGTACTGTCTGAGAGAGAGATGGGGGGGAGAGAGGGAGGGAGAGGGGGGGGAGAGAGAGAGGGAGGGAGAGAGAGAGAGAGAGAGAGAGAGAGAGAGAGAGAGAGAGAGAGAGAGAGAGAGAGAGAGAGCGAGAGAGAGAGAGAGAGAGAGAGAGAGAGAGAGAGAGAGAGAGAGAGAGAGAGAGAGAGAGAGAGAGAGAGAGAGAGAGAGAGAGAGAGAGAGAGAGACAGACAGTCCTTTAGTAGCACGTTTGGAACCAGAACTTTCTGCATCAAGCAAAATGTTTGAAAATCAGGGCTCCTTGGGACATGTGTTATGGCGATGTACCTTTGTGAGAGTATACGTACGGGGCTCCCCGGGCCATGCTCATGGCGATGTAGCTTTCTGAGACTATACCTACCGGGCTCCTCAGAGCATGGCTTATTGCCTACCTAACCAGAGCATGGCAACGTACATGTCTCAGTGCATAGTTCCTAAGCATGGCGACATGTCTTTCTCAGTGTGTACTTGTTGAGAGCATGTCGATGTACCTTGCAGTGTGTACATATCGAGCACGGGATGTACCTTCCTCCGTGTATGCGTACTGAGAGCATGGCGATGTACTGCGCAGTGTATACGTAAACCGAGCATTGCATCGTACCTTTCTCAGTGTGTGCATACTGAGAGCCTGGCCATGTACCACGCACTGCATACTCACCGAGCATGGCATCGTACCTTTCTCCGTGTGTGCGTACTGTGAGCACCGCAATGCGCCTTCATCAGGACATTGATGATGCCATCAGTCATCATTGGGGAATGGCGGGGCCGGCGCAGGTGCTGGATAAACGGTGGTTCCTGAACAGAACTTGCCTGGACATCGGCTGCAACGAAGGCCTGGTAACGCGGGCTGTTGCAGCGCGCTTCGGTTGCCGCAGCATGACGGGCATCGACATCGACCCCTTTCTTGTAGCTGCTGCTTGCCGGTACGTGGTCATGCCCCTCCTCCACACCCCTGCCCCTCTCACTCCAGCCCTCTCAGCTGGCCCAGCTGGTCCTCCCCATCGTCCCCCCACCCCCCTCAATTGACCCAGGTGGTCCTCCCCATCCTCCCCCCCACCCCCCTCAATTGACTCAGTTGGTCCTCCCCATCCTACCCCCACCCCCTCTGTTGGCCCAGTTGGTCCTCCACATCCCCACCCCCCTCAGTTGGCCCAGTTGGTCCTCCACATCCCCACCCCCCTCAGTTGGCCCAGTTGGTCAGAAGCTTTGCAATCGCAAGCATTTACTTTTACATGTTCGAGAGCCAACCAAGAACGTTGCTCAGCAGAGTTTTCAAGGGGTGTGGGGGCAGTTGGTTGGGATGGGGAGTAGTCGCTCTTTAGGCCTTGGCTGTGTGGAAGGCAGGAGGAGAGCCGGGAAGGCAGAAGGAGAGGGGAAGGGGATACTGTTGCCTTCCCCATGATGTTCCAGATGAAAAATCTGCTTTGTTCTGCTCTAGTGTCAGCAGGCAACTAGGACAGCTACTGTTTTAGACCTTGGAAAAACAACTCGGCGATGATAACATTCGGTTATTGAGGAGCAAAGAGCCCATTTGAAACAGTTCTAGTGTGGCAAAGGGACTGTTGTTTAGGAGCAAGAGGCCCATTCGAAACAAGTCCACAATGGAAATGGGTCAGTTGCTGAGGAGCAGGGGGTCTATTCAAAAGAATTCAACAATGGAAAAGGGTCAGTAGCTAAAGAGCCAGGGGCTGCACTTGCAATGCCTGACTGACAAGGAATTCATGGGCTTGACAGTGCCATGACAAGGAATTCATGGACTTGACAGTGCCATGAAAGTACTGTTTTGCAGAAGGCAACCTGTTCCAGTGGTATTGTGTGCTGGCGAGTGTACGTGCATGTGCGTATGCGCGTGCGTGCGTGCATGCGTGTGTATGTGTGTGTGTCTGTGTGTGTGTGTGTGTGTGTGTGTGTGTGTGTGTGTGTGTGTGTGTGTGTGTGTGTGTGTGTGTGTGTGTGTGTGTGGTGGTTGGGGGTGAAGGTATGTTGCTGCATGAAACCGTGCTCTGGGGTGTCATTCTAGCTGTCATGAGGGGGCAGGTTTCAAGCTAGGCAAATGGCAGTGGCCGCTGATGCTGGCCTACTCTTCACCTGCACAGATTGACATCTTGTGGGCGTACGAGCGCAGGACGCTGGTGCAGGAGCGAGCATCGGCGAAACGGAGAGTAGGTGAACTAAGGCAGGCGGGGGACAAGGGGCGGGGCAAGGGTGCGTCCTCGTACGCCCAGCGCCTGAAGCTGGCTCTCCGTGCTTCTCGAGCCCTTCAAGCTACTTGGTTCCAACAAGGCGAGCCATTTCCTCCCCTGCTGTCATTCCAAATCTAGATAGCAAGCTGCTTATCATGCCTCTTTTGGCCTGTTTGTTTGCATGCGAGTGTAAGTGCTTGTGCGTATGCGTGCGTGTGCCTGTGTGTGTGTGTGTGTGTGTGTGTGTATACGTGTGAGTGCATGGTGCGTTTGCGTGTGTGTGTGTGTGTGTGTGTGTGTGTGTGTTGGTTGGGGTGAAGGTATGTTGCCGCATGAAAGGGCTCCCTCCCACCCTCCCCCGTCTCTCCCCACACTCCCCCCCCCCCCCGGGCTTCTGCTCTCTATGTCTCTCCCGCTTTTCTGTGTCTCTCCCTCGTTCACCCCGCCCCCGACCTGTGTTTAGGGGGTTGCAGGGGACTTTGTGGCGGATGAGAGCCTGAAGGCGGCCAGTTTTGAAACCGTACTCTGTTTAAGTGTCACCAAGTGGGTGCACCTGAATGGGGGGGACGAGGGACTCTACCGCCTCTTTGCCCGCATCCATCAGTTGCTGACTCCTGGGGGTTTCCTGGTCTTGGAGCCACAGCCCTGGCGCTCATACCGTCAAGCCCGCTGCAAGTTGGGCTCTAAGGTCTGCACGGGATGCGCCTTTTGGACCACCCCCCCTCTTCGCCCCTTTCTCCCCCCGCCCCCCTCCCCTCCTCTCTCTCTTTCATTCTCTCTCGCGCGTGCGCGCGCACACACACACACACACACACACACACACATACAGGCGCGCACACATACACACAGTGAGAGTGGGGGGGGTTGAAAGAGGGGTTGTGAGATAGAGGATGGGTGCAATGGGGCAAAGGGAGAGTGGGGAGTGTGCAAGAAACGTCGTGGGAAAGAGAGAGAGAGAGAGAGAGAGTGTGTGTGTGTGTGTGTGTGTGTGTGTGTGTGTGTGTGTGTGTGTGTGTGTGTTGTGTGCGTGCGTGCATGTGTGCGAGCACACGTGTGTGCGCGCGCCTGCCCATGCACGTGCGCACGAGCCGCAAGTAGATGCGTCTGTGAATTTGTGCGTGTGTATTTTGCACATTGGGGGGGGGGTTGTGGGCATTGTGTAAGGTATCCCACACGCACGGGATTGCAGCACTGAGCAGAGTTGTGTAGAGGGCTCCCTACAGGCTTCTGCCGAGCGTACTAACGCCTGAAGGGCCTGCTAGTGCCTCCGCCCCTCTCATACTCGCCAAAGTGCGCAGCGCACAACTGGGGCCCCTGCTGCATGGGGAAGCAGGCGCAGGAAGTGCATTCACCATATCCTTGCGGAACTGTGCAGGTGAAGGCAGCAGGCGGAGAGCATCATGCTTTAGACACGCTATTGTTAAGGCCTGAGCAGTTTCCCTCCTACCTGTGCAGCCATCTCGGCTTCCGGTTGCTGCAAATTCTTGATGCTGGAACCTACTTGGCAGGCTTCTATCGGAATCTGTACGTCTTTCAGAAACAGGACCCCGCAGTGCCGGATACAGGGTAGCATCCTGAGCCTCCACCAAAGGACAGCTCCTCCCACATCCAAGGCAGGTTCTTTAGTGTAGGGCTGAGCTGTTGTTCGATGTGCATTTCAGTGCAGCGCTGCAGCCTTTGCAGTGCCAATTTGGCACCAGTGCACTGCAGTGCATTGCTGTAGTTTTATATCCGCACCATGCTCTTCAATAGATGGGAGCTGACGACGGCAGCAGAGTTCGCACAGCGTCCATGTGGGTCTTACTGTAAGGTGTGACAGGGTGTGTGTGTGTCTGTATGGAGAACTGCGTGGTAGCAGGTCAAAGAATGTGTGTTGTCCAGATCATTTAGGTGTCGCCCAGGATGTTAGAGAATTGGTGAGATGCTCCTGTCAGAGCAGTAGCATGTGCGGAGGGCGTTCGCGGGGCTGTGTGGTGGCCTATGCTTGGGACAGCAACTGGGGTGTATGGAGCTTTCCTCGTCATCTTCCAGTCGCACGGTCCAGTGAAGCAAAGGATCGGATGGGAGGAGATTATGTGGTTTTGGAACTGGAGTTGCACGTGCAATGTTGCGTGGGACATGCGTGGTTGTGGACTTGTCCTGTCATTTTTTGACTGAGGGACAGCGCTGTAGCCTGGTTAGAACCCCGTCATGCCTCTTGTAGGGTACTGCCTTGGGTTGCTGCTAAAGCACTAAGCAAGCCGCATTATACTCATACTGAGTTGAGCCGTTTTAGTCCACAGCCGAGGTGAGGCGTTTTGTAAAGTGCCGAGCCGTTTAGTAAGAGCCGTGCCGTTCAGTAAAGGGCCGAGCTGTTTAATATTGAGCGAAGCCGACCCGTTTAGTTCATGGGTGCCAAATGCGTGCCATATGTGTGCATGGTTGGGAGTCCGCTTCCTGGCATGTCCGACCAATTCCTACAGCCGTCAGCGGGCTGTGCTGCATTTAACTCCAGTGCTTCATGTTGCACAAGGCCAAGAATGCCTGAGCGGATTGGACGTTGTATTAGCAGGCTTGCATACGTCAGTTGAAATGGACTGGCCATGCCTCGAGGAAGCAGGGCGATTCTGTATCAGGTTGTGCTTGGAGTCGAGTGTCATATTTCATGCGTGGAGTAAGAGACATGTGTCGTTTAGACATAAGAGTGAGCAGATGTCATTTTGTAGATGTGGACCCAGCACTTGAGCTGGGGGCCGACCCTGTTGAGAGTCGTTCGTCATGCGATGAATTTGGTAAATTATTTGGGAAGCAGGTGAATAGTGCCTGCAGCATCCTGGTGGGCCACCAGTGTTGGCACGTCTCTTCAGGCCAGGAATTGGTCCTGGATGTAACGTTCTTTCTGCCCTCTTTGGTAACCATCCGTAATATTTCCTGTTTTTGTCTCCAGTGCACCATGCGGTCTAAATAGGCCCACCATAACCCCCCCCTCTCCCCCCCCCTCTCTCTCTCTCTCTCTCTCTCTCTCTCTCTCTCTCTCTCTCTCTCTCTCTCTCTCTCTCTCTCTCTCTCTCTCTCTCTCTCTCTCTCTCTCTCTCTCTCTCTCTCTCTCTCTCTCTCTCCTCCCTCCCTCCCTCTCTCTCCCTCCCTCCCTCCCTCCCTCCCTCCCTCCCCCCCCCTCTCTCTCCTCACCGCCCTTCCCTTCCCGCCCTCCCCCTCCCTCTCTCTCTCTCCCCCTCCCCCCTCTCTCCCCCCCCCTCCCTCCCCCACCTCTCTTTCCCTCTCACCCCCGCTCCCTCCCTCCCCCTCTCTCTCTCTCTCTCTCTCTCTCTCTCTCTCTCTCTCTCTCTCTCTCTCTCTCTCTCTCTCTCTCTCTCTACTATCTATCTATCTATCTATCTATCTATCTTCTCCCCCCTCCCCCGTCTCCCTCTACGTTCTTCAAACCCGCCCCCATCCCCCCCCCCCAACCCCTTGTGTCCCCCCTCTTCCCCCCCCCTCCCTTCCTTGTCATGTCGCTCGCATCGAGATTCTCAGCATTATGTTTTGTCTCTGGCCCCTGGATCCCGCGTACCCATATGCAGGATTTATGGTGTGCGGTTGGGATAGGCTTTCACTCTTTATTCAAAATGGGCCCACCACACGATGGCTGTGGCCCGTTGGTCACCCGGGCCCGTGTGGCCAGTGGCCACTTAGGTCACCGGGAGCCACCCGGGGGCCAGGGTGCGCACCTGCGCTCTAGTCCAGCTGGTGTCTGCTTCCGTGTCAGCGACACGGCTCCGGGCGCCTGGAGGGGGACCCACCCGAACGTCAACTTCGCGGTCAATGCCGTTTCCACGCGGTTTAGAACAAAAATGCTATTTATACGCGCTTATCACGAGCCCGAGAAGGAATCGGGAGTGCGTACATTCCTCATTTTCAAAGCATCTGCAGATAAGTTGCAGTTGGTGGCCAACAGTCAGCCTAGTGGACAGCGTTGTCACGCCATATTTCCCTATCAGTTTGATAGACATTATATCTGCCAGTGTATATATACTGTCACTGTGGGATATGACTGATACTCGGCGGTTGGGGTGAGAAGTAAAACGGATACAGTCCGGGTATGCGCAGCTGACACAGAGCAGACATTAGAAAGACGATATTTCAGTATGCCAATATCCTTTAACAGTATTAATGTTGCCTGTTGACCGAGCAGAGGGAAGGGTATAGAAAGGAGGCGATTTCGTTTCGCAGGTCACAGGATGGACATCCCCAACTTAAGCACAGCCGCGGAGATAGTGGTAAAAAAGAAAAAGGTATGGCGCGCTCGGAATAAATTACTGGAGGAACCACGACGTCAGGTAGCCCTCTTGTGAGGGTACTCTGAGATAAGTGAGAAGTCGTCGGTCTTACAAAGAGTTCCAGGGTCCTGACGTGAACTGATGCATCTCCTGTTCTCATTGCAGAATGTTCGCAATCTTGAACAAGACGACAAACATAGCGAGGCCAACCTGGCTTCTCTGTGTGTGATCGACTTAGCAGCGGCCCGACACCAGGCATTGGGCAACTGCACGGCCCTGTATAACAGCCATGACCCCTTGCATATTGTGGAAGGGGAGGGCTGCTGGCTGATAGATCACGATGGAAAGAAATATTTGGATTGTGTCAACAATGTCGCACATGTGGGCCATTCAAATCCAAGGGTGAGTGTTTGTAGGTTTGCAGACTAATATTCTGGGAGCCACTAAAGGAGCTTGATAAGTGAAATGTGTTTTGCAGGTAACGCAAGCAGTGCAAAAGCAAATTGCCCTGCTTAACACGAATATTAGGTACCTGAATGCGGGAATCCCTGAGCTGGCGAGGTTGTTAACACTCCATATGGGCCCCAGCTTGAGAACAGAAGATGGAGCCGTAAGCCCTGTGCAATCTGAACGTGTGTATATGCTTCTTGCTGTTCCTTTTCTGCTGCAAGTGGTGGGCTACAAAAGCTTACCTCTTGTGTGATTGCTGTCGACAGAAGCTCTACCTAACTACATCGGGCTCGGAGGCAAATGATCTGGCTCTGCGAATAGCCTGGCAATGGGCTCAGTCAGAGGGGCATCCTGGTTCACACCATGTTGCGGTCATGAATGGGGCGTACCATGGCCACACTCTGGCGACCCTTGCATTGTCTCCATACAAGTTTGATGGGCCCGGAGGTCTAGGCAAGCCACATTGGGTACATGTGATGCCTTGCCCAGATGTTTGCCGGTATGTCCAGGCCCTTTATATTTTGCTTCAATGTCCGATCTTGGAGCGTATTCGACTGTCCAGTTTTCAATGATGGCTGCTGCATTGGTGCAGTGGTACAGATCTGGATGGGGAGGCCTCAGCGAGGAAGGTTATTGCAGAAGCGAGGGAGTGTGGAGGCAGAATTGTAGCATTCTTCTGCGAGTCCATCATTTCATGTGGCGGCCAGGTGTGCATGTGACGTATAAAGATATTGTTTGCACTAGGGGCTGGTTCTGAAAGGTATGGGTTGAAGGGGGGGGGGGATAAATAAACTTGTAATAAGCTGGATATATCTTCGTACGTAAATCTGTGGAAAGATTCCAAGTCTTGAAGTAAGGAAAAGAGTTGGGAGGAAGTACGTCCAGCAGGTCAAAGGTTAAGACTTTGATTGCTCGGGGCTGTGATTTGACTTGTCAAGGTAGATTGCCAGGTTTTGTGGGCCAGTCTCTTGTGAGCAGCTGGCGTGGACTGAATGCTCCCAGGGTGGTTGTAGGTTGTTCTCCCTGAAGGCTATCTGCAGATGGCTTACAAGGTTTTTAGAGAAGAGGGAGCAATTTGCATAGCTGATGAGGTGCGGTTAAATCTCATTCCTATGCAGGCTCTGGTAAATACAGCGCCCAGGTTCATGCTTGTCCAGTCCTTCTTCTGCCATGCAGAAGTTCTCGGTGTGGAGGGTGTTGTCAATTTGTTTTTGACATGACTGTCCTGCAGGTCCAATGTGGTTTTGGACGAGTTGGAACAGATTTCTGGGCGTATCGAACGGCTCATGTAATGCCAGATGTGGTAACACTGGCAAAGTCAATGGGCAATGGTGTGCCTATGGGCGGAGTGGTTGTTCGTCCAGATATAGCAGCTGTGTTTGATAATCAGGGGATGGAATACTTTGCGACTTGCGGTGAGCTATGCTTCATTTGACTCTCCAGAAGTCTTGTGCTTTAAATTTTGCTCAAGTGGATGCTTTTGTTACAGAAACACTACATGCGACACATCATTGTTTGTTGCAAAGGATGTGTAATTTGTAAATTTATTGATGTCGTTTTGATGTTGGGGCTTCCAGGAGGATGCAATCTTGCAGTAGCTGCTGGCTTGGCTGTCCTAGAAGAGTTGTATGATGATAATTGCAAGTTGGTTGTGCATGCAGATATTATTGGACAAACACTGCTGGAAAATCTGAAGCACTTGGAGGAGGTTAGTCCGGTTTGATTGTCAGATGGGCTTTTACCATGACTGAAGATTACCAATTCACCATCATTTGAGTTCATGGTTGCTCGCATTGTGTGGTAATCTGCCGCTGCTGCTGCTGCTGTTGGTGCTATTTGTGTGTGTGTGTGTGTGTGTGTGTGTGTGTGTGTGTGTGTGTGTGTGTGTGTGTGTGTGTGTGTGTGTGTGCGTGCGCACGCGCGTGCGTGCGTATTCGTGTGTGTATCTTTTTTGGGGGGCGGGGGGGCTTTCAGGGGGTGGAAAGTTATGGTCATTTCATGGCCTGGAATGAAGTCCATTGCAACAAGTGTGAGATGATCTTACTAGTTTCTCCTGGCCCCTGCTATTGTGGCGTCCACTTGGAAATTTTGGCAGTTTGTTGAGGCGAATGCGCAGGGGGGGTTAAGGGAGGCGGTTTTAAGTGGCGGACTTGGTTGGTGGTTGGATTGCAGGAGTACGACTTCGTTGCTCAAGCGCGTGGAGTTGGTCTGATGATTGGTATTGAGTTCTGGGATGGTGCGGAGACCAAGCGTCATGCCTCAGCGGTTACAAAGTGGGTCCAGCAACAAATGCTCAAACGTAGGATCCTTCTGTCAGTAGATGGCCCCTTCAACAGCGTGATAAAGATAAAGCCGCCAATTGTAATGGACAAAAACGAGATCTCCATGCTTTCAGCAGAGCTCGATTTGGTATGCTCTCTAAAAGCCGAGCAGCTAGTAATGCATGCCCGCCTTTGAGCAGCAATGAGCCTTATCCTCCTCCCCGCCCCCCTTTTTGTTGGTTGGGGGATTGTATTTCTTGCTCTATCCTACAGAGTGTATATTGGGAGTTGTTCCAATTGCAACAATTCTTCCTGGGGTGCAGGTATGTCAGAAAGTTCCATCGTTTCTGTGTACAATACCTGGCAGATTGGCCGAGTTGTCAACAGATCTACAGACTGCTTGTGAAATGTCTGAGCTCCAGCGCCTTGAAGACATTGCTCGGGATCTTAGTGAAAAAGTTCGTTCGGAGCTGGGAGGAGCAACAGATCCCAGCTGTGCTGCACTCCTTGCAGAGATGGAAAAGACGCGCATCAGGAAGGTTGCAGGTGCTGCTGTAAAGGACTTGCAGCAAGATCTAAGGATCGATGGAGTGCCACTTCATGGTGAGCTGGCACAGGAATTGTCGGTCTCAGGATCGGAGTCCTCTGCCTCCACCCCTTTGCAGATCAGTCGAGGAATCGTAGGTCCTGGTCCAGCCCATGAAAGCCTCCACCGAGCAAGCCACACTTCAGATGCTGGCGCACAGAGGAGCGTAGAATCTACAGCCCATGGTGGTCAGGGTCCGGCTTCCCACCCACTGGTGCTTCCACCCACGGCTGCCACTGATGAGGGTGGTCCAGATCCATTTTGTCGTCCTGAGACTGCTTCAACAGAACAGGCTGGCACGCCGCAATTTGGGAGCCGCTTGAAGCGGAAATTTTTGGTTCGGCAGCCAGTCAGGTTCATCAGAGGCCTGATGAACCTACTTCGGCTGAGGCTGTGACGCCTTGATTCTTTCTTCTTCGCTGTCATTCTGTCATTTGTACGAGTTTTGAAGTGTGTGTTGTGAGTTTGTGTTTCTTGAAGTCAGTGCGTTCCGGGTATCCTGAACTCCACATGACGTGTTGTGCCTGGGAGTTGATATGCTCCCGTGGGGCACGGAGTGAAAGGCCTTGCATGCCACATGGAGTTTTTCTTTTGACCTTACGTGTTAGTATTTTAAGAACTTAGAAGTCAGTAATTTCAGCACAAGAGCTATTTCCAGGGCACTGCTTCGTAGTCCGCAGGTGTGGCTTTGAACACTCCTGCTCCTCTAGGATGGTTATGTGTGCCAGGCTTGACGCAGAGATTCAGAGGAAATCTGCCAGCATTTATGGGTAGCATATGATGAAATCTCAAATTGTATTTTTTTAAGAAAAATAATTTGTTCTTTGGGTACCTGTGCACCTCAAAGTAGCTGCAGAGGTTTTAGTACTTTTGCTTGCAGGCCTTTTGCCACCCCAATGGCCATGAACGTAAGTTTTTCCCCGTTCATGTGTGGCATGGTGTCTTCTGACCAGGCATACGCATTGCCTCAATTCTTGGAAGCCTAAATTCTTGAAGGCGACCACTGGGTCAGGATCATACTCTGTGGAGAATGACATGGTGCCAAGTAAGGTAGGACATTTGTTTGCATTGGTTAGTGTGCCAGTTTGGCTGCGGGTGCCTTTATGTTTATGGACTTGCATGCATCGTCCTCTCACCCTTTGCATACCAAAGGCGTGCGGGAACATACTGCTACACCCCGCATGATATTTTTGAGATGATCGTTGTTTTATTCCCCAGGTTGTACAAGCATATGACTTGCGATGTTCCAGGCCTGTCCTGGGGCGCTGAAGCGAGCGTTTCTGAGTTATGTTCATGGAGAGTTCGGATCAATGCGCAGAGTCCTCGATGGCCCCGTCTGGGTGCCTACAATGTGGCAGTGGTGATCCAGTGCAGGAAGTTAAAGTAGCTTGTAAGAGGTACACAAGCATGTGGCTTACCTGAGTACTTGGCCTTTGGAAATTTAGGAATTTCCTGCAGGGTCAATCAAAAAGGATTGCAGGATGTTCGTCATGGCACTTCTGCTGCACGTGTTGGCCATGCATTGGCACCCCAGACTGGCGGGTTCGTCCAACAGCTCTGCCGAAGTCTTGTTATGAGTATCAGCCTACGAGCCTATCATTTTGATAGTATCGCGCAAGGCTGTGATGTGCTTTGTGAGGGTTATTGTCATTCGTCCCGTTATTGTCATTCGTTTAATAGTTGGGGTTTTTCTGTTGATACTGTTCTTGTCCCCCATTTGCTCTACTACCCATTCCTATGCTTTCTTTTTCTCCGCCATCCCCACTCTGCCTCTCCGTCGCCAACCTCGTGAGGGTCCTCATGAGGCCACCGGAAAAGCCACATGTACAGCGTTGGCAGGCGGCTGCAGGGGGTTTTTGTAGCAGAAGCAGCAGATTTTGAGTTAGAAATGTTATCATAAGGACCTCCTGGAGTTCAGAAGGATCCGGATCCATGATCTTGATCCTGGAACTCCTTGACTTCCTAGAGTTTTTCCAATCCTGGAGTTTTTCCAAAAGCAAATGCTGGCATTACATGCAGATGGAGGTTCTTGGAAGGTCGCAAGGACATTTGTGTTTCCAGCTTCAAAGGCAATATTGGCACAGCTGTTGTAAATAAGGGCATTTTCTGTGCCATAACGCAGCAGCTTTATGTGATCTGTCGTTGGTGTCTCAAT
>KV908373.1:669974-675800 GCA_002005505.1 Botryococcus braunii
CTGGATTGGAATGAAAACTAGCGCAAAGCCAGTCTTTTGCTGTGTACTGGAGGAATATGTCCTTGCTGGCTGCAACCCTTATAGGTGACCCTCACATTGTGCAAGTCCTCCAGCATCTTCCCTGCTGTGTCTTGCAGCTTGCAGCCATTGACAGCTGCACCAAAAAGGCAGCCATTCGCCAGCCTTTTTGCAGGTAAGCTGCTTGTCTCTTCCTTCTACCACCACGCTCTCCCTTTTAGAGGAGATCTGCTCAGCTTTGGGAGAAGGTCTGGCCTCATGCTTATGGCGGTTGCTGCGGGATCCTGCAGGGCAGCCAAAGGAGCTGGTTGTGGGAGCCGTCAGATTTTTGCAACTGTTGGGGCCGGCCCTGCTTTTCGCCACAGTGAATGACTGCTTGAATCGATACCTGCTTGTGCAGGTAGCTGTTGGCCAAGTTCCCGGATATCTGCTTGTCCAGGAGCCGATTTGTCACTTTTACCATTGGCTTGAAGGGAACAGCTTTCACTACGATTTGAGATCTCTCTCTCTCTCTCTCTCTCTCTCTCTCTCTCTCTCTCTCTCTCTCTCTCTCTCTCTCTCTCTCTCTCTCTCTCTCTCTCCCCTCCCCTCTCTCTCTCTCTCCCTCCCTCCCTCCCTCTCTCCCTCTCTCCCTCTCTCCCTCTCTCCCCTCCCTCCCTCCCTCCCTCCCTCCCCCCCTCCCCCCCCCCCTCCCTCCCTCCCTCCCCTCCCTCCCTCCCCCCCCCCCCCCCCCCCCCCCCCTCTCTCTCTCTCCTCTCCTCTCTCTCTCTCTCCTCTCTCTCCTCTCTCTCTCCCTCTCTCCTCTCTCTCTTGATCTCTGAGTCCCGTCCATACTCTTCCCCTTCCTGCTTCGTGATGTTTTGGAGCGGAGGACTTGCTCCAGCACTGCGTATGGGATGTGGCAGCCTTGCGGGAATTTCATGGAGTGAGGGGCTGTGACAGCACGAGGCGTTGTTGCCTCGAAGTATGCCGATGTAGTGGCCATGCTTGCTTTGAATGCAGTTGTGGAACAATATGTTGATGCTGTGTCAAATGGTATTCTGGCTTGCATGCTGCTGTGATCGAGGTTGTGCAGCACAACCAGGTCTGAGGTCTAAGAGGAAGCATGAAACTCCATCGACACCCTTGCAGGCAGATGCAAGTTGTTCTCGAGAAAACCGTTGTTTGACACTCTCAAGTCCCTTCAGAGGGCTGGTGCATGCTCAACTACCATGCCAAGCATGCATGTGGTGGCAACCATGCATTGTGGCTTACGATATGGGGATGCTGCTTTCAGAAAAACATCCCTTTACAATTTACAGCAGCATGTTACTTGGTATTGCGGCAAGCATTACAAGAGAGTAATTGGCCTGGGGGGGGGGGGGGGGGGCGGGGGTGATTGTGTGGTGTGCCGGAGGCTGCACTTTCCCTGCATGGCTTGGTTTCCCGCCCTCCCTCCATACTTCCCTCCCTCCCTCCCCCCAACCCGCAGTTACACATAATTGAACAAAATGCCCCTCCTAGTGTGGCAGACACAGGTGATGATCATGTCTGACATATTTGTGCCCACAGGGAATCTCGGGGATGCAAATGCTTGCCATGGCGGTGGCAGTTGGGCTGGCTCCGCTCTACATGTGGCTCTTCACCTTCAATCTGAAGCTAGGCATGGTCGGTCCTGCGCTGGGCCTGATTGCTGTCCAAGGCACCGCCCTTGCCGGAGTCGCAGCCTACGTTGTGTGGCGCGAGCTTTCCATGCGAGGGAAGCCCAACAGAACATGGGGTGGCTGGTGGGTTGCCGCCCCCCCCTCCCCCACCTGTTTGTTATTCTCTCTGTGCAAGCTGCCGGTCTTCATCACGAGAGAGGGGGGGTGGGAGGGAAAGAGTGAAAGAGAGGGGGGGGGGGGAGGGAGACACAGAGAGAGGGGATGGGAGAGAGAGGGGGGGGGGAGGCGAGAATTATGTCATCACTTTCGAGGTCACCCACTTTACTAATACTTATAAGTATGCAGACACGTGTCCAGCATCCACTGTTCAGTACAACACATCAAAGCTGCACAACAAGACAAGATGCAGTGTATGTGATATAGATGTTGATGCCTGACCCCAAACAAAACAAGACAAAACGGGTGGCGGCCCCACTGCTTCTACATTGGACTCTTATGAGCTGGGGTCGAGCACTGCTAGGGGCCGAGCAAAGTAAACCTGTGTTGACTAAGCTATCAGACCCTTCACCAGCTCCCAGACCCTTCACCTGCAAGCACAGCAACCATGAATCAATAACGGCAATTGACTCGTGGCCCTCATCCTTGGATCTGAATGGCCACGTTGGTTCTCTCTAGTTCTCTTATTTCCTTTCGTTTGTTCTACAAGCGAAACCCGCCCTCTAGACTGTGCTTTGGCCCCCCGTTTTGCACATGTCTTGCATCTGAGGAGTCCTTGGAGAGTGGGACTTGAATGCTTGCGTGCTCGCATGGCCACATTCCTCCTGCTCTTCCTTGAGCTTGTTTGTGTCTTAAAGCAAAAATTTTCCGCAAGGTGGTGTGATGGCCCCTGATATCTTGATAAAATCATCAGAAGCCTTTTGCCTTTACAAGTATGTATCTACAAGCTGCTTTACCTAAGACTGTGCTGGGATGCGCAGAAGGGTCTTGATCCCAGGGATCCTTTATCCTCTGTGCGTGCGTGCGCGCGCGCGTGCGCGCGCGTGTGTGTGTGTGTGTGTGTGTGTGTGTGTGTGTGTGTGTGTGTGTGTGTGTGTGTGTGGTGTGTGTGTGTGTGTGTGTGTGTGTGTGTGTGTGTGTTAAAAGGCTCTTCTGCATGCACATGCAGAGCTGCACGTATCTAACAAGGGGAGGGAGGGGACAGGGTGAGGGGAAGGGGAGGGACTAGTTGGGGGGAGGAGGGCGAGAGAAGAAGGGGGCAGCGGGTCTGGGGGCTCCGCAAGTATTGACGGCCCAATGGTTTGATATTATTCTGTTTAGTGTTTAGGTTCTGGCAGTAGTACTTACCACTGTCACCTCACTGTCTGTGAGGGGTGGCTTGCAGGTCGTGGGACAGTGTCACTGGATGGGGCCCTCTGCTCAAACTGGCGCTACCCAGCATTGGAGTTGTCTGTCTCGAGTGGTGGGAACCTGTGAACCTGATCCAGGCCATGCACCGAGATTGTGTTTGTTGGCTGCCCCACACATATATTGTTACACGGCGGGTGTAGGGCGTGAGTTAGTTTTGCCGGCTCCCCTGGGAAACCACAGCTGGGGTTGCAGTCGTGTGGGGCTTGGGGGTGGTTTACGGATGAGTTGTGAGCATTGCCATTGTGAGCCCAACTGCACCTCTTGTTGCCTTGTATGGCTCCCCTTAGCAAAGGCTTGATTGCTGGGGGGCTTCTCCTGGCAGATCTCTGTATCCTCTTGTGTATTGGTGCGGCAGTTTCCTTCCTCCTCCTCTGCAGCCGTCTTTCAAAAGCCCTCATTCTGACCAGATGGCTGACAAGCGCAATTATAGTCTTCATGACAGGCCACGTTGAGCATTTTTCCAAGCAGCTGTTAGTTTGTTCGTTTCTCACTTCGTTCGTTCATTCTCTCATTCAATCATCCACCCAACCACCCACCCACTCGTTGATTTATGCACAAGTTCAATCATCATCCATTCATTCATCCATCACTCATCATCACTCATCATCATTCATCCATTCATCCATCCATCCATCCATCCATTCATTCATTCATTCATTCATTCCTTCACTCATGGATGAACTTTTCTTGCACGGTGTTTGAGGACTATTTGACAGGAAGCTGCTAGGAGGAAATTGGTCTTGGTGGTGTCAGACTCGACCACACTTTCGAGAGCTAACTCGGGACCTGAATGTGGTTCGAAGGTGGCTGTACGAGGGGTTGGTGCTGGTCGCCGGATGGATGCCTGAGCCTTCTGTGGCAGTATCAGTGATGGGCATTGGCTTTAACACAACCTGCTTCACCTTCAGCATTACCCTTGGCCTTGCGGGTGAGAAATTAAGCATCCTCCTGCAGTCCCTCTCTGGAAAACATTATCAGAGACGGACGTTGTCTTGCACACTTTTGATTGCTGGCATACAAATCAAGCATGTCATTAAATTAGTCGTGGCAGCATGCATGCTAGTAAGGGCAGCATGCATCCTCTCTTGCAGTCCCTCCTGGGAAGTCACCATCGGAGAGGGACATTTCCTCGCAGACTCTGGATTGCTGGCATGCAGACTCATGCCCATCAATAGATTCGGCGTGGCGCAGGGTTTGGATTGCCAGCATGCACGATGCGCCTGGCATGGCAACTCTGCAACTGTGATAAGGATGTGCATTTCACGTCCCTATTATGGCTGCTATTGCAATGCCAGGCACATTCTGCATGCTGGCAATCCAAGCGCCTGCACAACGTCTGGTTTATTGATGTGCTTGACTGTAGTGATGTGAGTTGGGGGGGTCTTTAGATCCTGCAGCAGTTGGGCTGAGGTCGACACGTCATTAAGCTAGCCGCACATTACATTGAGCGTGATTTCAGCCAAATGCAGATCTCCCTTTGGGAATTGTGCTTGTTTATCCGAATGCAACGGAAATGCTAATCCACCTCTCCTCCTGCCCCTCCCCCCCCCCCAAAGACACACGTGCACACACACACACACACACACACACCACACACTCTCTCTCTCTCTCTCTCTCTCTCTCTCTCTCTCTCTCCTCCTCTCTCTCTCTCTCTCTCTCCTCTCTCTCTCTCTCTCTCTCTCTCTCTCTCTCTCTCTCTCTCTCTTGCATAATGCCAGTGCATGCGGGCCCGGGCACATGAGAGGGAAGTGAAGATTACGAGACTCATTCAAGTGCTCCAAAGGATCTGAGTATTGCCAACGGAAGCATCAGGTCTGCAAATTATCCAGACATGCTAAAGCTTTTCTTTCTAACCAGTTGCTGCAAACAATTTTTTCACCAGATTCTGCAACCAGTTTGGGCAACCTATTTTTGCAACCTGTTTTGGCCACTAGTGTCAAGAACTGCCATTGACACACCGCCGTTCTGGCTCCCACAGCTGCTGCAAGCACCAGGGTGGCAAATGCACTGGGGGCTGGCAGACCTGTTGCTGCGAGACGCACGGCCTGGCTTGCAATAGCAATGTCGCTGGTCATTATGACATGCGTTTGGCTGGCCAGCTTTGCAGTTCGGGACGTCTGGAGCAGGCTGTTCACCACGGACCCTGAGGTATATCACATTTGAAAGAAGAACTGCTATCCTGGCTTCGGACCTCTCGGAGTTTGTGGTTCCCTGGGAATCCATCTCTGAATACTTTAGGATTTTTTTGAGAAGAAATGATAGAGGGAGGGAGGGACGGAGGGAGGGAGGGAGGGGGAGGGGGAGAGAGAGAGCGAGAGAGAGAGAGAGAGAGAGAGAGAGAGAGAGAGAGGGGGGGGGGGAGGGAGGGAGGGAGGGAGGGAGGGAGAGGGGGGGGGAGGGAGGGAGGGAGGGAGAGAGAGAGAGAGAGGGAGAGAGAGAGAGAGAGAGAGAGAGAGAGAGAGAGAGAGGAGAGAGAGAGAGAGAGAGAGAGAGAGAGAGAGAGAGAGGAGAGGAGAGAGAGAGAGAGAGAGAGAGAGAGAGAGAGATGCATGCAAATATATGGCTTACACGAAACGCCCAGCTGTTGGCTAGAGAGTAAATCAATTCATGTCTCTGTCTGACCATGTTTTCTGGTGGCCCACGGTGAAATTTGGGAACCTGCCACATTGCCACTGTGTGCCAAGTGGAATGTGCGTAAATGTGCCAATATGCCATTGTGGAGGATGTGAATGTGCCATTGCAGTCGCAATCGTTGAGG
>KV908374.1:5000-7500 GCA_002005505.1 Botryococcus braunii
AGCGCCATTGTCGTCGTCGTTGTCGTCGTCGTCGTCCTGGTCATCATCATCATCGTCATCATCATCACCATCATCAGAGCAGGCTGCGCAGCGGACGGTTGTGATGGAGCTGAGGCATGGCACATTGCATCATCTTAAAAACTTCATCAGGGTCTGACCCTCGATCCCCAGGGCCTTTGTTTGACTACTTATGACAGTTTATTCAAGAAGTCCCCGCAAGTTTGAGTGGTTGTGAGAACTTTGCTGCAGCTGCCGTTAGCATGCAGTTCGTGACGTGAAAGGTGTGCGAGTGTGAGCCTTTTCCTCGGCTTGGGGAGTGCTGTCAGAACGTTCTGAGAAGAATATGCCTTGTAGAAACGATACTCGCCTGGCGGGTGTGACTGTTGAATCTACCGTGTTGATCCGGATCCGGGTCAACAGTGTTGATCCGCATCGGGGTCAACAGTCCGGATCATGGGCCAACTCTGGGTGTCGTTGGAGATGCGACGTCGATACTCCGTGAACTGGCCCCCCCCCCCCCACCCCCAGGCCCATTCCTACTGTGAAGAGATCTCTGCGTGTGTGACGTCATGACATGTGACGTGTGACATGACTACAGGTGGAAAAGGCTATCGTACATGTATGACAAAGATAACATCTTATGTATGTATGACAAATATAAGATATATGTTGGTATATATCATGTCTAGAGAGGCGTTTTTAAATGTCTACTATGAGCAAACGTGAGATTAGGCCTCTTACATATGGGCAGACGTGTATTGAGGCTTCATTACAAGAGTGACGATCCCGAGAACAAGCTTCCGTAACTGATGGGCGGACGTGAAAACAGCTTTGCTTACATGAAGGGCGGAACCAGAAAAAGGTGTCTGTACATGAAGAGGGCAACGTGGAAAGGAACCTTCCTATATATTTACAGAGAGGAACGTTTAAAGATGCGTTCTTACATGTCTACAGAGAGCAAACGTGTAAAGATGCGTTCTTACATGCATGCCCTGCGGGTACGGAAGCTCCTTTCATGTTTGCCCTCTATAGACATATGTCTACAGAGGGCAAACCTCAAAGGAGGCTTCCGTACACGCAGGGCAATCGGAAACCAAGGCATCTGGATGGATCCTCACATAAAGCCTCTATGTGAGGGCAAAACGTGAGAAGAGAAGCTTCGTTACATGAAAGGCAAAAGCGAAAGGAGGCTTGCCCACACTGATGGCGAATTCGGTTCGAACCCCCACTCTCATGCTGACCGCCCTGGGAGAGGACGAGCCTAGGCCATCCCAAACCTGGTCAGTGAAGTATATAATATACCATTTCTCACCTTGTTAGAGGACCTTAAACGTGGTCAATATCTACTCCACTACCTAGGCCCATGCGTGCCACAACTCACTTTTCTTTGACGTACATCAGCCATGCTTGATGCAAAACATCACACGGAGCGCATAAAAGATGAACGGCGTGACCTTGAAGAAGCGCCACCAAAGACACGGCATGCATTTATACGTCCTCAGGGCTCGTTGAAACCCCACGAGGTACCCAACTGGAGGGCCCCCGCCGCCCAACGCCCGGCGTACGGGGACGAAACTGCAAAGTAGAGCAAACTCTAGTATCTGGTGTATGACTCTGTAGCGCTGGTCCCACAAGTATCCCACAGTGCACTGTTGCTAACCATAGACAACTGCAGCGTTCTAATGTTACTCCCCCACTGGATTTGCTACCTGATGTGAGGACAAGTGCCCTACTTCGCTCCACACGTGGTGTGGTCTTCGTGCCCAGCCAGCAGGGCCCAGGGCCAGCCACCCAGGTCTAAAACAAGCACGAGGTCGCAGCACACACGGTTTACAATCCACGGGACCAGGCAGCCTGGCCCCAGGACCACAGCCACCACGTCTTTGAAGAACCAGGTCGCACCCCACAGGCGTTGGCAACCCCCACATCTTTCGAGGCCGCAGCGCACAGGCATAAGCAATGGCCACACATGAGGTCACATCACACAGGCATTGGCAACGCCCACCCGAGGGGTCCCAGCACACGGGCGTCGGCATGCTGGAGACCCACCGAGGTTATGGGCCCCGGGCAGCGCGATGGCCGGGGGTAAATACGGCAGTAGAGAAGGATGGGGCCGGCACATCCTCGGTCAAGCCTCAGGATGTTGGAAGTTGTCAAATGTCCATGGGGGCGGCCCCATCGCCCCCGCCTTCGCCCTCTGCCGGCTCGTCATCCACGCCCATCTCCTCAACTGCCCCTCCCACACATCCAAGTTCACGTTGACAGGCAGTAAAGAGAGAAAGGGGGGGGGGGAGATCTGGGGGGGAGGGGGGGAGAGAGAGAGAGAGAGAGAGAGAGAGAGAGAGAGAGAGAGAGAGAGAGAGAGAGAGAGAGAGAGAGAGAGAGAGAGAGAGAGAGAGAGAGGGGGGGGGGGGAGGGGGAGTACGAGAGGGGAACGGAAAGCATCCCCTTCCCTTCCCCCCCCCCCCAAAAAAAAAAAAAAGAAAAAAAAAAAAAAAAA
>KV908374.1:17500-20000 GCA_002005505.1 Botryococcus braunii
GGAGGGCTAAGCCAACGGAGGGTGTATGAGGAAGAGGACAGGGGCAAAGCCCAACGGGAGAGTTTGAAGGGGCAGGAAGAAGAGAAAGGCACTAGGCCCCTGGGGGGAATGGACACATGATGGTGCGAGCATATTTCTTGTGTGTGTGTGTGTGTGTGTGTGTGTGTGTGTGTGTGTGTGTGTGTGTGTGTGTCTGTGTGTGTGTGTGTGTGTGTGTGTGTGTGTGCAACAACCCTTCAATACCAGGCCATGCGAAGGGACGGATTTGGGAAGAGATGGGTGAAACGTGCTGCACCACATTTTCCACACTTAACCTTCACTGCTCCCAGCTGCGTCATTGAATCACACGGAAACGGCTGTTATTATATCTTCACAGGGAGTTCGCGCTGTTGCATTCTGTTGCCCTTTCCTTCCCACGATCTTCTCTTTTCCAGAGGTTAGTCCGGTCCTTGGTAACGTGGCAGTCACCACAGCTTTTGCTGAGGAATTCTGCATCTCTATCTCAAGTCCAGCATGGTCATCTATTGGTAGAGTCCATGTGAGCCCTTTCAGTGTCAGACAAGTCCCCCCCCCCCCCTCTCTCTCTCTCTCTCTCTCTCTCTCTCTCTCTCTCTATCTGCTCCTCTTCCCGTTGGCTCTTGTGGTAAGCAAATTTTAGCTCCCACAGGTACTCAACTATGTTTGCATTCCACCAGGCTTCCACGCAACTCCACATCTTCTAATGTCCTTCACGCTGGACAAAGATGGCCCTTTTTCTCTGCCCAAACATTGGCAGGTCAAGGGAGTGCACTGTTCTCTCTCTCTCTCTCTCTCTCTCTATCTCTCTCTCTCTCTCTCTCTCTCTCTCTCTCTCTCTCTCTCTCTCTCTCTCTCTCTCTCTCTCTCTCTCTCTCTCTCTCACACACACACACACACACACACGCGCGCGTGCGTGGGCACGGGCTCGTGCACAGCAGACCCTGAGAGGGGGGGAAAGCAATTGCACACATTGGAAGTTGGGGTTCTGTAGGCGAGTTCGCAAGGGATCCCGGATCCGCCCGGTTGCCAAGAGAAGCGTCCGTTGCAATGGACATGGATCCTGGTCTATCATCTGGAGAGGGCGCGGAGGAGGGGGATTCACTACAGAGGGGTCCCGCAAGCCCCCTCGGGGCCGCGGATGCAGCAGAGGAGGGGCAGGCCCCGATGCCTGCTTTTGAGGAATTCCTGGACAGTGCTGACTTCGATGCAGGCCAGCCCCCTCTCCGCTACCTCTTCCTGCCTACAGACTCGAGAGAGAGAGAGAGAGAGAGAGAGGGGTGGGCGAGTGAGTGGGTGTGTGATCTCTGTCGTATGGGTGGGAAGGGGAGGGAGTAACACGAGGGAATGATCTCTGGAGTATGAATAAATCTGAGGAGAACACCAAATGAGGACAGACATTCCGAGAATCCCGGACAAGGCCCTGATACTTGCAGGAGACTGTACACTGCCAAGCAACGAGTGAGGGAAAGATGGGGGGAGGGAGGGGGAGAGAGAGAGAGAGAGAGAGAGAGAGAGAGAGAGAGAGAGAGAGAGAGAGAGAGAGAGAAGGGAGGGAGGGAGGGAGCAGCTGGCCAGTAGGCATCATGAAGGCAGATGAAGCTGGCGGGTGACAGGTGGGCTGGGGGCCTGCAGGTGATGATGAGGCAGGAGAGGATTGGAGCGACCTCAATGATCCAGCTGGGACCCTAGCCGGCGATTCCCCCGGGCAGGCTAGCAGCAGAGGTGCTGCTGACTCAGACCCTGCCCTCACAGCTTCCACATCAACCTCCGCCACCACTGTGAGACCTCCATCACCCCCCCCCCCCCAACACACACCCCCTCAAGTCTCCTACCCATCTTCTCTATCCCCCCTCTGTCCTCCCCCACCCTCAATTCCTGTATATCTTCACCCCTCTTTCTCCCCCTCCCCCCCCCTCGGGTTTCTCCCCTCCCTGGGTTTTCCTCTTTCCCCAGGGGATCCCAAGGCTGGTGTGATATCTCTGTCCTCCAGCCCTAGTACACTTCGAAGAGAACATGTGTCCTAATCTGGGCCAATATGCATGTGGGTGTACTGTGCAGGTGGACAGGCAGTCCATCAGCACCGTGGTATGATCTGGTTTGTCGGACAGACGGAGACATAGTTAAGGGGGGATGTGGCGGCATGCAGGGTCTGGGGGAGGAGGCGGTACAGTGGCTAATGGGCAAGGCGGATGCGCTCAGTGGGAAGGACTGGGCGGGAGCGGGCCACTGGCGCTTCCGCCCCGTGCGCGCCCGCCAGCCCTCCGAGGAGGAGGACACTGCCCTCTCCACAATGTCGGCTGCCAGAAAAACGGGAGCACGGTCTCTTCACCTCCAACTCCCTCCCTCCCCATCTCCCAGCCCCCACTGGGGCAGGGGGGCATTGTATCTTCCATTCGTTAGGACCAAGACTCCTGTACACGTTTTCGTATACTTCTGCTGTGTTCTCTGCATGTTGTCTCTCATCCCTTTTCCTGCTGCAGGG
>KV908374.1:32500-33776 GCA_002005505.1 Botryococcus braunii
AAATGGGGGAAAAAAAACTTCGCACGAATTCCAGGTTTGACTTCCCCCACTGCAAATACGCCTCACTCAAACCTTTCCTCGGAAGTGGTGTCATTAGCGTAAGTTTTTTGGGTGACTCCTGGAAGTCCCAGGTCCACACGCCCCCCCCCCCCCCAAATGCAAGTAGTCTTCAGTCAAACCTCTCCTCGAAAGAGCAGTCGAGTTCTTTAGTTCTTATGGAACTCCAAGACTCCGGGTCCTCATCCTCAGTGCAAATCCACTTCAGAAAAACCTCTTCTTGGCCAAGCAATTGCGCTTCCATTTTTTATTTTTGAGTGACGTGAGAACGCTCCATTTTCCCCCAATGCAGTACTCTTCGGTCAAACTTCTCTTTTGACAGAGAATCGGCTCCTCCAAATCTCGAGCAACCTCCCCTCTGCTCTCTCCGCTCCTCCATACTCCTTTGGCCAGGGACGCCAGGTCCATTGGTGCTTTGCGACCTAAGTTGGCTAGACACGGGACATTCATTGTATTGCTGTCCTCTTCAGCCCTAGTGGCTGGTGCTGGATGTAATATTCATTCCTTCCTTCTACTTTCCCCAGGGCAGTCCTCTGACAGGCAAACCTCTCCCTTGAAACTGCAAGGAAGCGAGCTTTAAAGGAAGCGCGGTTGAATGCCCCCTGGGCCTCTATCCTTGATCCTGCTTCTCGTTGGAAGGGGAGTTTGCGGTACCACCTCAGTACCTGCTTCTCTCTGTAAGGGGAGTTTGCGGTACACCACCTCAGTACCTGCTTATCGCTGGAAGGGGAGTTTGCGGTACACCACCTCAGTACACCACCTCATTCCCTGCTTCTCTTTGGAAGGGGAGTTGGCGGTACAGCACCCCTAGTGCCAGCCAAGAAAAGCTGGCTCACCATCATAGTTATCAGTGACGGGCTGCGGACATGGCCCACTGAAGAAGTTGATGGCATGCGATGCAGTGTGCTTTCCAATATTCAGGGCTCCCATTGTAGTCGACAGTCCTGCGCACCATACAGATATCAAAGAATGTAATACACACATACACACATGCATGGACGCATCCTCTCTCTCTCTCTCTCTCTCTCTCTCTCTCTTCTCTCTCTCTCTCTCTCACTCTCTCTCTCTCTCTCTGTGTGTGTGTGTGTGTGTATCTGTCTGTCTGTCTCTCTCCTCTCTCTCTCTCTCTCTCTCTCTCCTCTCTCTCTCTCTCTCTCTCTCTGTGTGTTGTGTGTGTGTGTGTGTGTGCCTGTCTCCTCTGTCTCCCTCCCTCTCTCTC
>KV908374.1:34657-47157 GCA_002005505.1 Botryococcus braunii
TCTCAAGCAGCGTCCAGAACACACCAATGGGTGCGACATCACAGATGCTGAACACTGGAACAACACAATCAAAGCCCCGTGTTCATCAACCGCAGCAAAATACAAAAGTGTGAACTTAACGCATACGCCATATGTGGCTCTGCAGGGCCTGGTGTGGGCTGTGTCCATAAAACTGCTAAACTTTCAGGCCCATAGGGACATCGCAAGACCCAGTGGCAAGACGAAATGCAGTGCAGGTACTGCTGTGCATAGTGTGCTGGGCTTGGCCTCCGTAAGGAAATTCGAGGCAGAATCAGGGAAGCAGGGTGCATGGAGGAGCGCAGAATCTTAAGATCGGCCAGCATTAGCATTTTGGGCGAGTCGAAGGAGAGGGATATGGTCGTTAAGAAAACTTGAAATGTACCTGCTGGAGGTTGGGGCGGGGATCTTGAGACACATACTGGAAGTCAGCCATCCCACCAAACTGTATCACAGTGCTGACTCGGCCAACCACTGTGGCATAAACCTCCGACGTATCTGCCGAAGGCGAAGCACCAGAGTCATCAGAGTCAGGGCGCTTGGGGCGGCACACTTTCAGGAGAATCCCTTTTGTCTTTTTCTTTTCTCCATATATGGGATGAGACAAAGGATCGCCTGGACGCAGGTGCAGGGGAAGATATGTTGCAGTTTGCCCCATAGCCTTCTGAATTGCCTGCGGGCGGACTTAAGTGGGTCATGAAGCAACCCATCCCTTGACATAAGCTAATATTGGTGAACAATTAAGCGCATCATCATCACAGATTCAGAAAATAGGTTCATCTATCGGCAAATCTACAGCAAGAGCCCAGGAGTTCGGTGATGGCAACAACAAACCTTCCTGATCGACCACATCTTGCACAGTTCACAAATTCAGCGCAAACTCCTATTGGCGCCAAAATACTTTTGAAGCACCATATGATTCTGAGTAAGAATGATGATATGTAAAATGCAAAGAAACGACAACGTTTGAAGAGACGGACGAGCCGATTCCACGGATCCGAGAAAGGGCGGATACTAACTTGAGCCCCGCCGAACATCTCGAGAGCTTTTGAATCATTCTTTATGTATCCTGGAAACTCCAAGACTACGCACTCATCAGTGGGAACGCAGAGCGTAAAACTCTCCATCGTTGCCGTGATTCTGGATCGATCACATGCGACAAATGTTCAAGCAATCACACAAATACACGGCTCTGCATATGTCTATCAATGGATCTCAAAATCATACTACATTCAGATGTCTCTCAAGGAATCTGTATGACCACATAATATTGGAAGCAAAGTTTGACTGGGTGTAGGACACGAAACCACCGAACAGACGCTGGCAGAGCCATTTAAAAGTGAAAAGAAAAAGTTGATGACTGTGTTTTAAGCAAACACATGACATGTACAAACCCGTAGATGAATGGCAACGATTACGCTGTTGATTGAGCGTCGTTGAATGCTGACGTACTTGCCACTTCGTCATGGGGCTCAGGGCGGTGCAAATGTATCCGCTCACCGCTCAGTATACACAACAACAACTTCTCTCCTTCCTCCTACTCTATCTTTTGGTATTTTTTCTACCCTCCAATCCCAATTTATCACCACATGCAGCCTCATCATTCAGGGTCATACATTTTAGAGTTCGCGTTACGCCTCGGGTTTTTTGCACTCTTCAATGCTTTCTCTCTTACAGCTCAGTATACACCACACCAACTTCTCTCCTCCCTCCTAATCTATCTTTTGGTATTTTTTCTACCCTCAAATCCCAATTTATCACCACACGCAGCCTCATCATTCAGGGTCATACATTTTACAGTTCGCGTTACGCCTCCGGTTTTTTGGCACTCTTCAATGCTCTCTCTCTCTCTCTCTCTCTCTCTCTCTCTCTCTCTCTCTCTCTCTCTCTCTCTCTCTCTCTCTCTCTCTCTCTCTCTCTCTCTCTCTCTCTCTTCATATGCAGCCTCATCATTCAGGGTCATACATTTTAGAGTTCGCGTTACGCCTCGGGTTTTTTGGCACTCTTCAATGCTTTCTCTCTTAGAGCTCAGTATACACCACACCAACTTCTCTCCTCCCTCCTAATCTATCTTTTGGTATTTTTTCTACCCTCAAATCCCAATTTATCACCACATGCAGCCTGATCATTCAGGGTCATACATTTTACAGTTCGCGTTACGCCTCGGGTTTTTTGGCACTCTTCAATGCTTTCTCTCTCTCTCTCTCTCTCTCTCTCTCTCTCTCTCTCTCTCTCTCTCTCTCTCTCTCTCTCTCTCTCTCTCTCTCTCTCTCTCTCTCTTTCTCTCTCTCTATCTCTCTCTATTTCCCCCCCCCCTCTCTCCCTGCTCGTCTCCCTCACACCCCTGGCCCCCCCCCCCCCCGGGTGGGTGTGGGTGTCCCCCAAAATTTAGTGATTATATCATTGCAGGTCAGTATACACAACAACAACTTCTCTCCTCCCTCCTAATCTATCTTTTGGTATTTTTTCTACCCCCAAATCCCAATTTATCACCACATGCAGCCTCATCATTCAGGGTCATACATTTTAGAGTTCGCGTTACGCCTCGGGTTTTTTTGGCACTCTTCAATGCTTTCTCTCTCTCTCTCTCTCTCTCTCTCTCTCTCCTCTCTCTCTCTCTCTCTCTCTCTCTCTCTCTCTCTCCTCTCTCTCTCTCTCTCTCTCTCTCTCTCTCTCTCTCTCTCTCTCTCTCTCTCTCTCCTCTCTCCTCTCTCTCTCCTCTCTCTCTCCCTCTCTCTCCCTCCCCCCCTCTCTCCCCCCCCCCCTCTACCTGCCCATCTCACCCCAACCCCCCTCTTCTTATTTTCTGCTCTTATTATTTCTACCGCCACGTTTATTATTATTGCCGCTTTCATTCTTCCTTGGCGTATTATTATTGTATTGATGTTCTTATCGTATGCCTTATACCCGAGCATATACCCCCTTTTCTGCACTTACGTACATTCGGATGTCCATCGATGTCGACACGTGACTATTCGGGCATCGGGGGCCTGAGACTGAAATATCTCACTTTTCCTATAAATGTACAATTGTGCAACTACACAGGCCTAACAGCAGGGGCTTACCGTCTGGATGAGCTTCAGGTAACCCTGACCCTAGCGTACACGACTTGGATTGGGTAAGGTTCAGTCGAAAACTTTGACATAGTATATAACATGGCGTACATCTAACTATGTGACTCTTTTGAAGAGGCGTCTAAGCCGAAATCACTGCCAACTTGGAATGAGCCCATGGTGTTGGGAAGGGGAAGCTGGAAGAGCAGGCAATGCCCCACTAGGCATTGCCTTGCTGCCGTCTCACCCAGCAGGGAATTTTGCATTCGCAATACATACCATGCACAACGGCCAAAACCCATTAGGCCACCTGATGTTGACATGGGTCAACTCAAGCGGGCCAGAAGAAGAAGAATAACGTCAAGAAGAATTACATCCCATCTCAGAGCACATGCTGCACCAACAGCAGCAGCACATCCCATCTCAGAGAGTGCAATCGATCCACAAGAAGAAGGGCGAGAGTCAAGGTTGACAGCTGGCTCACTGACAGAAGTATCCTTGGCCGTTCAGCACCCCCCCCCCCCCCCGCGGGAGACGGGGGGATCCTTGTCGTGTCGTAAGATAGCAAATCTCCGGAAGAAGACGAAGCACTTCACGGTCATGGAAGGTTAGAAGCGCTTGGCGGTACAGCACAGACGACACAACAGTTGGAGTACTTCAAAAGTTAAGATAGTACCTCAAATTCTGAAGACTTGCATGGTTGGAGATGGTTACATCTCGAAGATGGCTGACTTCCATGCTTGTATGCTTTAATTGCTACGTAGCCATGCCAGCTACGTAGGCTGCGCAGCTCGAAGCAACTGACCGTTTGACTCAGACGCGGGATGAATATGTGATCTTCAGGTGTATCCTTGGCAGGGTACACCAGACACCAGCCGACAATGGCTCTCTAAGTGTGTCCTTTGAAACATTCGGGGTTCGGGGACCAGTAAGAGGCCCAGGCCTTAAGATTGGTACAGCGTCTTCAAACTTCGTCCACACCAGCAGCGAAGCAGACTGACTTCAATCCAGTGTTATTTATCCCATCGTCTCAACATTATACTACAAATGCCTCGCGGGTGGTAAAGTACCTTAAATTGTAAGAAGCTCTTCGAAAGGGTGAAATGGTGAGGACTCCTGGTTCACATCTTTCACATTGGTGAATGGAACATGCTACGTAGCAGGATCCGTCCCCCTCAAAGGCTTCTGAATCAAGCCATAGCACAGGTAGATGCTGGAGGGATAATGTCAGTTTCATTATAGCTGCCGCATCAGGCTGCCAGCTCCCTGCTCGCCGATCGGCGGGATGAATAGCATAAACTTTGGGTTAAGGTGCTTACCTTTGCTCCGGCTGGGTTTCCTCTTCCACATTGTACAACTGCAACGTGAAAAGCTCCACGATGTCATCCACATCCTGATTGTGAGTACAATGATGAACATCAACATTGTACATTGACATCGTTGGTTTGTCACCGCTCACCGCCGCCAATCTGCAGCACCATGTGTTGTAGCACTTCGTGCCGCCGCACTTTGCTGGCTTTGTGGCAGGTCAAAAGAAATTTCACTTGAATGATTGGGAGCTGCATGCTGACGCGCTGGCCTTATTGAAGAGATCCAGGGGCTTTTTAACCAGCAGGCCGTCATTGCAAGAGAAGATGTGGAGGGACACTTTGTCATGCGTCGGGTCGCCAGCTGGGATGCTCGCCAGGTGTGACTTGTCGCTTGAAACATATGGGTATGGCTTGTTGAAACATTGGGCGGGTAATTTTTAATCCCACTTTGTAAAAGAATAAAAGTATATGCGTCCAGTCATTAGACTGAACACATGAAGCCTCTACCAGAGTGAAAACGGAGTTTAAAGCAGGTGCAAAGCGCTCATGGATGAGCGGACAACAGTGCAGAGATCCCCAGATTTAGGTTCAATCCCTGCTGGGCCGCATTACTTCAAGAAAAGGCGCATTCATCTTTGGAAAGGAAAAGTGAAATGTATCTTCAAAATCACGTACAGCTTTTATTTTATAGTTCATAATTCAGCCTATTCTATCTTTTACCTTAAAATATCCGAGGGTATGTCAAAATGTTGTATAAACAACAAAGCTTCCGTCCAAATGTTTTAGTCCAATTTCGACGGCAGCCCTGCTCGTGGCTTAAACCCTAATATCGTCGCCAGATTAGGATCGTGCCTGGTCAGGCCTGCCCAACCAATCGCGCTCTTTTGCTTGAAAGAGCACCGTTTGTTAACCCGTGCAATGGTTCTTGTCCGCGCGAGGGTGTCATCATTCCTAGCTGGGTTTGCTGTTGCTGCTGGCTTGGCTCTCTACCAACTGCGTCAAGACATCTGGGAGAGCCACCGCGTGCTAGCTGCCCAGGTGCTCCCTCTGACGGCTGAGGGCAAATAATTTGCCTGTCAAGGGCTTCACAAGTTCTTAAACATGCCCTTTCCGTCCTACTCATAAGTCTCATAGCTGAGGTTTTTGGGTGTCCTTCTTGTGATGCACTCGAATTGTTTAGCTCTTCGTGTGTTCCTTTGACCTCTCCCTTTTAAGATTTTAGCCTGCGTCTTGCGGTCGACGTTTTGACCCGTCCGTATAAGCATACCTGGGTTCTTGTTGAGGCTTTTGTCACTGCTGGCACTTGAAGGTATAGCTCGTCGTAGCTTCTGATAGGTCGATCAGAAGGGTGCAACTTTCGTAGCACGGCCTGTTCTTGAAAAATCACCGGGCTTGTGGCTTTATTGGACCCTCGTTTGTCTCTAGGGGTTCGAAGTGTCTCTTGTTCATAAGCATGGCCGAGGTTGTGACACCGAAGCAGTGCCGGTGAGAAGGACAGGCACAAGCGTCTTTATACTTTCCGGCGGAGTTCATGTTCCGTTTAGGCTTTGTTTCTCGGTCATGGTTTGGGCTCTTGAAGCGTGGCTTGACGCTGGCTATGTGCTGGTGAAGGCGGAAACAGTTGACCGGGCCTTGGAGGAACGTGTTGCCCAGTTGGAGGCTGCCCTCGCCCAAAAGCAACTCTAGTACTTCAGTCTCAACACAGGTGCGAGCTTTCATGATCTTGAGCGTGGGCCAGTGGGCCTCCTTGAAGATGAAGTGCAGTTCTGCTGCAGTCTTTGATATGTTGCTTCTTTGCCATTCTTAGCATTTTGTCTGGAGAGAAGGATGCTTGGTGAAGAGACAGTACCCTTTATTGCATGGTGCTCTGACAGGCTTTGGTTTGGTTCTGACTTTGCGTAAAAGTTGGAGCTGCAGCTCTTTATGGTTGTGACTCTTATGGTTGTGGTTGTACATGCAGGAGCAAGATGGCAGCAAGTGATGGTGAGGTCTCGGCATTAGTGTGCGATAATGGTTCTGGTATGGTGAAAGCTGGCTTTGCTGGTGACGATGCGCCACGAGCTGTCTTTCCATCCATTGTGGGCCGCCCACGTCACCAAGGCGTCATGGTTGGCATGGGTCAGAAGGATGCCTATGTTGGTGATGAAGCTCAATCAAAACGTGGTATCTTGAGTCTCAAGTATCCAATTGAGCATGGTATCGTCACCAACTGGGATGATATGGAGAAAATTTGGCATCACACGTTCTACAATGAGCTGCGTGTTGCCCCAGAGGAGCATCCAGTTCTTCTGACGGAGGCCCCCCTGAACCCAAAAGCTAACAGGTGGGCTTACTTGTTATGAAGTTTCACCTCTCTACCCTTAATTTCCAATGGTTTGCAATTGTATGATGGAGTAGCAAGGGTTTGTAGCATAGGTGCTGGTGTCCAAGGACCTGATTGAGGGGCTGTTGTTGTGCAGGGAGAAGATGACACAGATTATGTTTGAGACTTTCAATGTTCCTGCCATGTACGTAGCAATTCAAGCCGTACTGTCCTTGTACGCGTCTGGCCGCACCACTGGGATTGTGCTGGACTCTGGTGATGGTGTCACTCACACAGGTATTACCTGGGCAGGCGTTATCCCTACTTAATCTGTTTGTGTGTGTGTGTGTGTGTGTGTGTGTGTGTGTGTGTTACTTTTCCTTTTGCCTATGTTCTGACCGGGTTCGGTGGGAACAGTGCCCATCTATGAGGGGTATGCGCTGCCACATGCCATTACCCGCTTGGATCTTGCTGGGCGCGACCTCACAGATTATCTGATGAAGGTATTACCTTTTCAACTGCTGCTAATGTACATGACCAATGTTACTGGCTCGTCTTTTTGAGCAAGATCACTGGTTTTGAGTGCAAGTTAACTTCATTTACCTGCATCCAGCGCAAATTCTGGGGAAGCATGTGCTTGGGACTTTGTGCATTGTTTTACCCCTTTACCACAAGAGTATTGTCGCAGAGACCAGTGTTGTTCATGTGATCCCCCTCATTGCACTTATTAACCGTTGATTTCTCCTCTTGGCAGATTTTGACAGAACGCGGTTACTCTTTCACTACAACGGCTGAGCGAGAAATTGTTCGTGATATCAAGGAGCGCTTGGCATATGTCGCCATTGACTACGAACAGGAACTTGCAACTTCGGCTTCATCATCAACCATTGAGAAGTCGTATGAGTTGCCTGATGGACAGGTGATTCTTACTTAATGTTGGATGTGCGATCTGCCTGAACAGTGCATGCCCGAGGGGGGGGAGGGGCATGGGGAGTTTTTATTTTTCCGAGAATGGTAATTTGGGCTGTTGCAACGGTGAAAAGCAGTACATACGTACCAAGATGTAGCCATTGTTGATGTCATTCCACAATTTGAAAGTTTGTGGTGTTTGGCACCCTGTTGCTCAGGCCCTAATTTGCCGCCCACCCCAAACCAAAAGAGAAACGCTGGCCCGTGCTTGCACTGCATAGAAGCTGAATGCACTGGAATAATTCAAAGGAACTGGAATAGTAGTAGACAGAATTGTTGATGAGTTCACATGTTATATAACTGAAGTTTTCGGAGGTGGCTTTGTAGGTTATCACTATCGGCAGTGAGCGCTTCCGTTGCCCAGAGGTTCTGTTCACCCCAAGCATGGTCGGCATGGAAGCTGCTGGCATTGATGAGACAGCCTTCAACTCCATCATGAAGTGTGATGTGGATATCAGGAAGGACCTGTACGGCAATGTTGTGCTCTCTGGAGGTGTGTATGCAAACCCTCTGTGGGTGTTTCATATCTTTCTTTAGGTCAGGGTTGGATAAGTGTTGTAAGTTTGGTATGCTGTGCGTGATCGTTAATTCTTTGGTAGTATCACCTGTGCTGAACGGCACTTCCAGAAGGGTTTTTTTTTTTTTTTTTTTTTGGGGGGGGGGGGGGGGGGATGATCAGAGTGCACAAAACCAGAATGCTCAAGGGTGTGGTGTGCTTTTTCCATGCATGTTCTGTGTGCCACTCTTCCCTGCAGGAACAAAGTAGTGATTGGCCGATTGATTGGCTTCTTGCAGGTACAACAATGTTCCCGGGGATTGCGGACCGCATGAACAAGGAGATTACACACAGGGCTCCCTCCAGCATGAAGGTCAAAGTTGTCGCTCCTCCAGAGCGCAAGTACTCTGTCTGGATTGGCGGGTCGATCCTGGCATCTCTATCCACTTTCCAACAGATGTGGATTGCGAAGTCGGAGTATGATGAGTCTGGGCCATCCATTGTGCACCGCAAGTGCTTCTAAATTGCTGCTTGACACCTTCTGTGCACACCGAGCATTGAAGTCTTTTTCTCATTTGTTCGGATCACTATTTTGTGTCTTATCTCATTTGTGACATTAATGGTGGTCCGTCCTTCCTGTCCAAGGATTGGGATCAATTTGTGCAGGAGGCATCTGAGTGGTTGTCTCCTGGGTCTTGATTATGGGTAAAATAGGACGTAAATGTTACGATGTGCTTCAAGTCCTGAATATTCTGGACAGGGCTGTTGAAGTTTGTTTCAATCTGTAGAAAGTCTGTGGTGCTCGCTATGCTTGCTGCATGTGGAGAAGAATAGTTAGTTCTGTCAGCAGTGTGCACAGCCTGCCCAGTGTCGGCAGCTGCCCCAGATTTTTAGCCAGGGAATCAGGCGTGTAGGCTGTCCAGGGTGGTACTCAGGAGGTCTTTATGGTCCAAACCCCTTCAACCCCAGCTCTTAGGTGCGCAAGTCTTGGGTGGGCAAACCCACTGCACCAAGGTATGCGAGAGTAGTGCAACTCTCGATAAACTCTAAAAACTTCTACTATAGTAAACGGTTCGAGTGTTATTTCATTACTGATGTGCTGCTTACACAAGCAGCCAATAATGCTTGCAACGGTTGGGCGCAAGTGTGGCTGATAGATCAGATGATGGATGCCTGCTTGCGAGTTTTGTAATCAACTCGTCACGTTCTTTCCTGGCGTGTTGTTGGACATTTGAATTGATTTTAACATTTAATTCTGACGCCGGTCTTATCTAATGTTGTTCCATAGTAAGTGGATATGGTTGAACATGGTTTGGCACTCATTCATGTACTCCCCATGGAAAGTGAACCCATCCGGATGAACGGAGTGTCAGCACAAAAAGGTGTAATTAGTTGGCGCTGCCCCGTAATTAGTCATCTTGTAAGCTACTGCTGAATAACACCAGTTCCCCCTCTCTCGTTTCCTCAAGACTTGATGCCATGGTGTGGGTGGCACTCAGTACAGTACGGACTGGCCAACATTGACAGTTCCCCGAACCGCAGATGCACTAAGCTTCTTTGTTCTGCATCCCATGAAGGGAGGAAGGAAACGTAACAATCAATCGTTTGTCAACCAGTCTTTATCAAGCAATTCCACTTTAGCAGCTGGTAAAGACATCTGTGGCACCCAAGACTCTCCACTGGCTGCTGGTCAGTTGATGATTTCACTTTTCCCTTTAAACACTGCTCCAAACTTGTACGCAAAAAAAGGTCACCGATACGGTATCCGATTTTGTTGGAGGCCAACGGGCGTACCGGTGATTCCGAAACCCGGAGGTGGCCAGCAATCATTGCTCAAATCCCTGAGGAACGGGAATATTCGGCAAAGGAGAAGAAGCTATTGGCAATTGAGAAATTATACGTTAATGGCGATGGCGCTTTGTGGAGAGTCAAGCCAAGTCTTTGCCCGATTGGTAATGAAGTTTTGGCGAAATATACTTCAACCTGCATATCTTCTTCCTTGACTATTTCTTATTTGTCACTGTTTTGTGATTTCGTACATTCTAACGCTGGAAATTTTGCTAATAATCATGTTCTGCCGGTTACGACTACCGACCGGTGTCCTAGAGCTCTCCGGGCTAGATGATGCTATTGGCGCCATGCCACAGCTCACTTTCCGTCTTGACTTGCAGGCTAAAAGATCTTGCATCGTCCTTAGAAAAGGCCAACGTATGCTGTGAGATGACCCACCGTTCTTGCTTCCGAAAGCAACGGCAGGGATTGGCCACTGTCCACAGGAACTGTACCTCCTACAGTCATGATGAATGCGCTTGCTGAGAAGGGAAATATTTTGGATCACTTTCATACATCTAGGTTCAAGCTGTCTCTGCGTGTTCATTGCTCACCAGCCAGGCAGTCACACAACATGTCACTTCACCCAGGGGCCAGGCCACGCCAAAGGCCATCACGTGGCCCATCCATGGTGATGTCTAAGGATGACTCCATCATGGACTTGCGGTCAAGAAGCCTAAATGAACCATCAGGTCACCTATCATCTGGGGGTCTTTCACAACCAGTTGGTGCTGCAATATGGTCGCAATTGCAAGCAGGTCTGCGGGCAATTTTACCCACCAATCGTGAAACTTCTTGGGCTGCGGCAGAGCATGTCACATCTAGTAGTATCACAGAGAAGCAGCAGGCAAAACCAGCTTCCCGTGTGACACCTAGAGACCGGGAGATATTGGCCTTGCTTGTGCCAGCCATGCTGGCAGTGTTCTTGGATCCGTCCATGGGGGCTATTGATCTAGGTAAGCTGAAACTTACCTGTCCCGGCCCCTGGTCCCCCATGGGACACGACCCTGGGGGGGGGGGGGGGGGGGCGTGATAAGATTGGTTTGAATAGGGAGCTTCATCATCATGCGCTAACCAGATATGGGGTGGATTTATAAACTGGAGTTTTATGGATGAGATTGGAAAAAATAATGCTCATTGGGAATAACGCCGGAAATTGGGGTTCCGGGGGCTTCATACGTCCCTGAGCCAGGGGAAGAAGAGTGCACGTGCACACATACACACCTCTGCGCGCGCGCGCGCGCGCGCGTGCGTGCGTGCGTGCGTGCGTGCGTGCGTGCGTGCGTGCGTGCGTGCGTGCGTGTGTGTGTGTGTGTGTGTGTGTGTGTGTGTGTGTGTGTGTGTGCGTGCGTGCGTGCGCGCATGCCTGTGTGCATGCTTGCTTGCTTGCAACCACCCACCCCCGCATGCAGAAATGTTCAGGTTTGGGATTATGTGGGAAAAGCTTGTTTGCATGTTGTGCAAAAACTCTGGAACATGGCATTTACAGATGAGGGAGTAGTAAGATGCTGTTGGGGGTGCAGCGTTCATTGGGCGGGTTGGCACAGCTCCTTTGGCAGCAGTCGGGCTGAGCAATCTCATATTTTTCTTTGCTACCGTGTTTTTTAGCTTCCTTATAGTGGTCATCACCCCTGCAGTTGCTAGTGCCATTGCCAAGGATGACAAGAGAGAGGTATCAAACCTACCTTCACCTTGTGGCCATTTCCTGCTATTGATTAGCCTTCATCCTGGCTGTTAGGAATGACCATACTATGGTACACAAGTTGCCAAAAATGCTATTTGGGAGCAATTCATGTCCTTTATAGCAGGCGAAAAAACACTTTTGGAGAATTGATTTGCCCCCCCCCCCTTTTTTTTTTTTGTTTCTATTTTTTGGTGTGTTTCACATATCTTTTAAAGGGTCTCATGCTCTTTCAGGCTTCCAAGTGTTGTCTAAGTGGTTGGTTGTCATCACTCTTTTATGCCTTTTGTACCTGTGAAGGCTTACTGTGACCCTTCAGGCCAAGATTCTTTTCCTTGATGTATTTCACGCTCTATTTATGTAATGACATGTAGCAGGTTAGTTTCAGTTGTTTACAGAAGGTCGTTATGATGTGGACAGTCCTCCTACAAACTGACAAAAGCGTATGGCACACAATCTTGTGTAGGATGACAGAACACAAATGCACAACATGTCCAGGATTAATGCTGGCTGGCATTTTGTAGGTCAATGCATTTTGTGTGCACCTGCTCGCTTAGTGTTTGTGGGATAAGGTGGTCATGCAAATGTGGATGGCTTTTAATGTGCATATTGCTGGAGTGAGGCACTGCATCTAAAGTGGCATCAGCAACACTAAGCAGCCATGGGGAGATGTGCTATGGCCTTGTCTTTTTGAGGGGACTTCTGCATCTTGTAAATTTGTGTTTTGAGGGCTTAGGCTCTGTGTATTTGGTTTTGAATGACAACTAAAGAACATGGCTCATACTCATGAATGCGTGCTTCCGCTCCACCCCACGCCCTCTCTTGTCTCAATATAAGTTGA
>KV908374.1:49657-56797 GCA_002005505.1 Botryococcus braunii
AATGCCGATCTACCGGGGGGGCTAGTTGGGGGGGGGGGGGGCGGTATTTCATTAAAAAGAAAGGAAATGAGCAAGTGTGTATCTCTGTGGGGTATTGCAGCTTTAGGGGCTACAGCATTGGCAGCGCACACCATCAACAAGCAAATAATCGACTACGCCATGTTCATCTTTGGGGCTTTCAGCACGACAGCTCAGAGCCTCATTGCGTCTTCCCTTGGAAAGGTACCTCTTCTTTCCCTTGATTGCAGTGTCTCTCTGTTTCCCTCTGCATTTTCTTGCTCGGTGGTTGAACAGCACATGGATGACTTGCTAACAAGCTTTTCTAGGAGACAAGTTTGGCCCTTGGGGTCTGTTGTAACTCGATGCAAAGTTTCTGCGGCATATGTTTGTACGTGGCTACTTTTCAATATTTCATGTGCTTAGTTGATATTGGCGCTTGTGAGTGCGAAATTGGCGTCTAGTCACCAGAGATCGTGAGAGGGTAGATCTAGAGTTTCATAACCTGTTCTTGTTCTTCCATCCCTAGGCGTCATGATGAAAGTATGCACATACACAAATTAAGTTTGTGTAAAGACACAAATTAAGACATCTGAATATCTGTAGAACAGGCACAACCACACAGCCTGGCATTTCACTGTGCTTGACTTATGTGCCGTGGGCTGTTTCTCTGTGTCAGTAAAGTCTTAGCCCAGCAGCATTGTTCCATCAGAGGTAGAGCTTGGGATCCACGAGCCCAGATCACCAGAATCGTCGGTTCATGGCATGGTGATGCCCTCTTCAATTCTTTCAACAGCTACAAAGGAGAATGACCGAAACTGCCAATGGAAAGAGCTGCTTTCTAACTCTGACTTAAGGAAGTGTGAGAGGACGAACCAAACTTACACACAAGAGGGGTGCCGCGGGAATGAGGCACTTAGATCAAAGGCAGAAGGGATCACGCAGGGTGACAAAGAGGAGGGGCGCGCATACTTGAAGCGGCTTACAGAGCTGGGCAGCACAGTGGGTTTGACGATCGCCGCCATCATCCTGTTGGGGCGGCACCGGCTGCCCTTCCTCTTTACCAACGAGGAAGTGGTGGTGCAGACTGTTGCGCAAATCCTCCCCATTATCGGCTTCCTCATGGTAGGCTTCCACCCAAGGGAAAGGGAAGGCATGCATGTGGCCCAGCCTGCCTGCGGGCGCACGCGTGCGAGAGAGAGAGAGAGAGAGAGAGAGAGAGAGAGAGAGAGAGAGAGAGAGAGAGAGAGAGAGAGAGAGAGAGAGAGAGAGAGAGAGAGAGAGAGGAGGGAGGGAGGGAGGGAGGGAGGGAGGGAGGGAGGGAGGGAGGGAGGGAGGGAGGGAGAGAGAGAGTGTGTGTGTGTGTGTGTGTGTGTGTGTGTGTGTGTGTGTGTGTGTGTGTGTGTGTGTGTGTGTGTCTGTCTGTCTGTGTGTCGGTGTGTCGGTTTGTGTGTAAGCGTGTGTGCACGCCCAAGCGCGCGCGCGCACGCGCGCGCGTCTGTGTGTGTGTGTGTGTGTGTGTGTGTGTGTGTGTGCGCGCGCGTGCGCATGCGCACGTGTGTATAGAACTACCCATGTGACTAGGACATGTTGTGTGTGTTGTGACCGCGGGGGGGGGGGAGATTCGTGGGGTGTGGTCTTTGTGTTGAGTGTGACTTCGCCAGGGGTGTGAGACACCCGCTTTTTACCAAGAAGGAAAGGCGGCAAGATAATAGCATCGTCACGTACCCTGGCTGATCTGCCCTTTTTGTTGGCCTCTGCAGCCGCTGGCGCCGATTGCGATGGCCTTGGAGGGAACCCTGCTGGGCGCAATGCAGATCAGGTGGGTGGGGGCACGGACTATTGCCTCCGCGGCGGTGTCAGTTGGCTTCCAGCTGTGGGCGCAAAAAGCGGGGTGGGGGCTTTCTGGTGTTTGGGTTGGCCTCGTTGTCCTGGTCGTCATGAATGCTGTTTTGGACGGCCTCAAGGTGCTGTTCATCTCTTCCCCTCTTGCAGAAAGCGGGCCTGCCTCGAGTCCCAAACTCTTGGCAAGCGAAAAAGACCCGCTCATCTTGGATCGCAGTGACCCATAAGCATCTCGGCCGATGTTTGGAGCGACTCAAGCCACGGGGACGAGCATTCATAAGACCTGCGCTCCCATCGGGGATTTTGCAACCTTGAAGACTGAAGTGTGAGTATCATGGTTCGGGACGTTAATGCCTGGACTTTGTACTTAATGACGCATGGGAATCGCAAAGGAATTTGGTACGGACATCAAGCAAGCAGAGGAGATGCTCCTTCCTGCACACGTCCTTCAAGCTGGGCCCAATTGCTGTCCTGACTTTTGAAGCGTGTTCTTCTTTTTGATTTTTAGCTCTTCTTCCGATAATGTCCTCTGGCAGAGGCTGAACAAGCTTCCCACTCGTGGCCCCAGAGCTCCCTAGTGATCATGGTGTTTGACTGAGGCACGGAACTTAGCTAGCCGAAGAGGACCGGTAGGCCTTGGTGCTTCAGTGAGAGGATAGGTTACAAATGGCAAAGACTGTCCAGCAAGCGTGCTCATGGTGGATTCCCATATTGCCGTGGGTCATCTCTGTCAGGTTCGCGTCTCAGCCATTTGCTTTTTGGGGCCAATTCTTGCATTATGCTGCCATCTCATCATGGGCACCCTCATGATGGGCACCCTCACCACGTGCTGCTAGACCCCAAGAGCACAATCGGATCCGGACATGTGCGAGCAGCCGTTTGCAACATAGGTATCCAATTCCAAGTGAGGGTGATGACTTGGAATTGGGTAAACTGTGATTGTCATGACCGGTCCGTTTGTCTCATAGCAAAGCTAAAGAGATTCCGCCACCAACTCTTTGTGACATTACCGTTGGTTTCCCTTCAAGACACTTCTAGACACGATTTCTTGAGAGAGGCTGTGTTCGCCTGATACCCCCGCCCCCCTTTGTTCGACAATTAGAGCCTTAGAGATGCTAATCTCTTTAACGTGGTCTCCTTCAATACAAGGTGATAGGCTCTTCAAGTCAAATTTGATTCAGGAGAATTCACAAAGTCCATTTAGTTGTACACGTGACACATCGGTCTGGGATTTGCATTCCCCTGGCTGCAGTTTCCGCAGGCCCAATGAGTATAACTCCGCAGGCGGCTGCAGCCGCCATTGTGTATTCCTTTGTTAAATGCAATAAACCATCACGTGTCATCTGAAATTAATCATGTTTGCTGCGTGGTTTTGTCGTTTCAATGCACTAGTGCATACGTATGTCACTTGTAGACAAGTGTCTGTATCTGTGTACATGCACGTGCATGTATGCAAATATGGGTTACGGTACCTCGTGATTGCTTATGTGCACATCACCCGTTCATTTCATTGTGTGGTAGTTTCAGGTGCGGTGCCTCTTTGGGTGGTCCACTCAGTTGCTACATATTGCGTAGCATGTTTTAGCTACCTGTGAAGGCAGCTGCAGGCACTTGTCTGACACGGCGGTGATTTGTACTTGGAATAAAACTTGTACTCCTTAGTCATGGTGTCATGAAACACAGGGACGGCCTTGATACAAACCTCTAGAAGTAGGATGGTCCAGGAGGATGGAGCACACATACGTGTACGTACGTTGAACAGGCCCTGGTCTGGGCCATCATTGCAGGCCAATTCTTGTGTGATTTGGACTGAAAGGGAAACAAACTTCTGCAGCAAGGACACGCGATCAACTGAGAATCCCTTTTTGCTTTAGTTTTGCCGGCAGCACTAGTGGTCCATTGCACAACTGCAATGGAGCCATGGTGTCTGGAATGTTGCCAGGGCTACTTCTGCCGTTTTGTACGAGGTCCTTTTCCCCTTCCCCGAAGGTAATGTTTTGAACGCCTCAGAGTGTATCCAAGCCGTCTGTCTAAAGGTGACATTCCGTCTCGTATAGTGTTGAAAGCAAGCTACTATTCTTGACTGGGCGTCCAGCCCGGAACCTGGCAATTGTTCCTCTAGTAATGATGTTGCGAGCGCTGGTTGTCAGCTGTCCATTCGTTGCTGCAATGTTTTGATATTCCCGACACACATGACACTTTTACAGATGGCATGCGTGTGTACATAGGTCATGCTCCTGTCGCTTCATTAGATGAATTTGATAAATGAACTTGATAATTTGATAGCTGTGGATGTTGCATTCCGTAGAATCTGGATTCCTTCCAGGTTCACAAGTTGCCTATGCGCACCCTAACGGTCTATACCTGCCGGGGCCACTTGGTTTTGACAGGTCTGTGGGGCCACGTGGCTTAGCAAGGTCCATTGGCTTTGCTCCTCGAGAGCTCGTTCCCTGTGCCACATTAATGACCTGTGGTCTCAAACGTCCATTGCTGGTTCTTTTGCTGTCACGGGTCTGTGAGGTCGAGCATTAAACCTCTGCCTTTGCTGTTAGGGGAAGCTTTCGGACCTTCATGTCATGGTTTTGGGGGAGTCCCTAACCTCCATGTAGGTTAGGGAGAACATGAGTTTACATGTACATGTAAAACGATTGCTCTCTGACGTTAAGAAAGAAATAATTTGCCGGGTGGGCCCCGGGGCTTCTGTTCCTACATCCCAGGCCATAAGGAATTGGCGAATTCGTGTTCGAACACGGATCTAGTGCAATGGTGCTGCAATACATGATGCAGCTACCTATAGGCTTTCCGCCGTTGGTGTTTCACTTTGTGAGCCCACGGCACAAGTTCCATGGGATGGTTTACTTTGCCGTCTTGATTGGCTGGATGCGGAGAAATATGTAGGTGGAGTCATTCTAGAAGTACTTAATGTTACACGTGCAATGACTCCACGCAGGGGTCCATGTGTCTCCACATCCTCTGGTCCCTGCCACGAAGTGCTGCAACCTGTTGAGGGCTGACTAGTAAGACAGTACAGGTGATGAGGGGCAGCCAAGGTGATTGGTGGTGTGTCATGTTGCTGCCAGGCTGTTTCCAAAGATTTTCCCAATAGGTAAGGGTGCATTTTTTCGTCAGCTCCAGGGATTTTAGGACCGACATACATAGTTTTACACAGTACATATTACCCTTCACTTTAGGGAGCACCCTGAAGTCAAGTGTAATTACGATCGGCAGTTCTCTACGCAGTACTTCCCGCGCTCGGGGACAGGGTTACGGACCTGTGGTACCTCTTGGGGGGCTCATACGGCCACGTGATGCCTCTCTGCCGTTGCCTTCTCGTTGCCTTAAATGCCGGTTAAAGCGCTGTAGCGGGTGGTCACTGAGAAGCCTACGCTAAGTAATAATAAACAAACCATACACGCATGTGTATCTCTTTCCATTTGGTATTTAAATTGTAGAGGACCGTCGACATGTTGGGCTTTGGGTGTGCGGCACTACAGACCTCCTGTAACCAGTATCTATCGAACAACCAACCTCGTGTAACCAGTAACTGTCGAACTACCAAGCTCCTTCAAAAATTTAAGCGCCAACCCGTAGCCATACCTCGGACCTCTAAGACCAACCAACGTCTGCTCTATAACCTGACGCTGTCACGATTTTAAGCTACAACCCCACTCTATGCTCGACGCAACTTTAAGGAGTTGCGTCGTTCACAATCTTAGATTTTAACCCCCTGGAACCCGCCGATCGTTACGTGTCCCATGGATCTTGATAGTTTGTAGTCTGTAAAACTAAGGATTGTAGGTCCTAAAATCCTGTAGAACATGTGTTCTGATGTCTGTTGAACAGCAGTGGAACGGAACCTTCACGGTTCACAGGGCAACTTTATGAAAGGAAGATGGGGCCGAGAGCCCGACTCCCACCCCAATACTCCCCGGAATGTGACCGCGTGGCAATAACACTTTCCCACCTTTCCCCGGTTGATAGCTCGACTTATCAGTAAAACCTTGAAAAACATGGAAGGAGAATGTCAAATGGTCCCGGGACATACATGTACCCCCCCCCCCTCTCTTTCCCAACACCTTCATGATTAAGAGTAAGCATATATCCTAAACGCGTTGTCTTGGTCCCAAGAAGAGTGTAACCAAAACTAGAACGGGCACACTGTACAGCGCTGCTGAAGTACAGGCACGTAACGACCTTCGTCTAAACCAGGCCTGTCGGCTTAACCCGCCGCCTGTACATGCCTAAATAAGTCGCCTAAACGCTTCAACTACGTTTGTCATAGAATTTGGTCGCGATTGTAGTGGTTTCTCTTTAACGTGTGAATGAAACAGTTTTAGGATCGTTGAAAGGATCACTTACGGCGTGCAGATGCTAGGATTGGCTGCCTGCTCACGGTTCCTCGCAGATGGCTGTTAACAATCTGGAATTGCGCTGTAGTTAGGTTTTGTTGAATGGCGACAGTTCATTCGAGCAGTTTGGGGGTAAGGGCAGACTCGAATGTTGCCGTACGCAGCGAAGACAGCAGTTTTGCCAACATTGTCCCATTCAGAAGAACCGTAGATGAAGAGTACTTGTGTTACTTTTATCACAGACATCTCGATTTCAGAATACCAGAAGTGGAGTCGCTGGCTGAGATGGCGGGTGGTGGGCCCCGGAAGTGCTTCACTAGGATTCCTCCGAGCTGTGCACGTATTTTCAAAGTCATGGCTTTTTTGGCATTCCTTAAAATGAGAAACAACATATAACTCATAACTACGTTAGTATTGAATCTCTCGACCTGGGTCTTGACTGTATACATTGGGTTTTCTTGAGGGAAGTGTGCAGCACAAGCAAAGGACATTCTTTATGTTGGAGAAAGCCGCATGAGGGGATAGAAATGGCCCCGATGTGGTACTTGCGACTACCGTCAGAAGACGCCGCACGGTTCATTGCCGAACGTTCCATCCTTGTCAAGGTACCTTGTGCGCACCTTAGGAAGCGCATTCGGGCCTACCAGGTTTCATTTACATGCAAAGTGTGGCAGAATAGGGTCCTTTATTTACACCTTTTCTTTGCACTGACCCTCCAGTACGTCGTAGAAATAGTGTTCAAGGGATGTACCACCTACCTCCATGTACATGCATGCATACATGTACACAGGACATTCTGGTTCAAAATGCTGGCCACATCTGACACCAGGAATCCCAACCAAACTTACAGCCACAGGTGCATTGCAGAGAGAGTAAGACTGACAGAGTCCCCTTCATAAATCTATCTCACCCTTCATGAGCAGATTACAAGGCATACTACAAAACGGGA
>KV908374.1:58711-66211 GCA_002005505.1 Botryococcus braunii
GAGAGAGAGAGAGAGAGAGAGAGAGGAGAGAGAGGAGGAGAGGGAGAGAGAGAGAGAGAGAGAGAGAGAGAGGAGGGAGAGAGAGGGGGGAGAGAGAGAGAGGAGAGAGAGAAGAGAGAGAGAGAGAGAGAGAAGAGAGAGAGAGAGAGAGAGAGAAGAGAGAGACAGTGTGAGAGAGACTTTGAGAGAGAGAGAGAGAGAGAGAGAGAGTGTGTGTGAGTGTGTGTGTGTGTGTGTGTGTGTGTGTGTGTGTGTGTGTGTGTGTGTGTGTGTGTGTGTGTGTGTGTGTGTGTGTGTGGTGTGTGTGTGTGTGTGTGTGTGTGTGTGTGTGTGTGTGAGGGTTGATTGCATATGCCGCCGCATGACTGTTGGTTCACCATGTTTCAGGGGCAGAGACTGTACTTCATGACTGCTGGTACCATGTCATTTGGAAGGGTGGAGGTGTACGTGACTGATGTTCAAGTATGTTGCAGGGGCGGAGGCTGTATTTTGGCCGGCAAATTGCCATGGGAAGCCGCCGCGTGGTTAATGACTTTGCCCTCCCAAAGAGGCTGTACATCGGGCCCACCTCCATGGATGCTGAGATGGCCTTCATCATCTGTAATCAAGCAAAAGTAGGTGCCCCTCCCTCCGCCATCATTTTTGAGTTGGTTGCATTTGGATTACATTAGAGCTGTCAGTGTACCAGTAGGGAAGGTATGTGCTGGTGCGGGTAGGATCTAGACCGTTCCTTTTCATCTCCCTCCCCCCAATCCCGCCACCACCGGTGTGTGCCCTCATGTGCGGAGTGTGTGTGTGTGTGTGTGTGTGTGTGTGTGTGTGTGTGGTGTGTGTGTGTGTGTGTGTGTGTGTGTGTGGTGTGTGTGTGTGTGTGGTGCGTGCGCGTGTGTGCGTGTGCGTGCGCCCACCGTGAATATGTGCTCTCTCTCTCTTGCCTCTCGCGTGCGCTTCTGCTTGTGCTGTTGACATTGCGCATCTTGCCCATCTATATTCAGTCTGACTTCGCCTCCTGCAATCTCTTTCACTTCCTCTGTCTCCCAATCTCTGGGCTTCTCGCGTCTTCCAATTGGGGATCCCAAGAGCTCATGCCTGTTGGCTCTCCTAGGCTAAATGAGGGAGTGGAGGGGGTTGGGGCCAGGTGAGGAAGGGGGACCTGGTGTATGACCCCTTTGTGGGGACGGGTAGCCTTCTGGTGGCAGCAGCCGCGTGTGGGGCTCGAACCTTTGGTGCCGACATCGACATACGAGTTGTACGGGACGGCAAGGTCCGCGACGACGGTGTGCCCGTAGATGTGTGGTCCAATTTCGCCTCTTACGGGCTCACCCCGCCCGTTGGACTCCTGCGGGCGGATGCCCATCGGCCCCCCTTCCGAGAGGACTTGGAGGTAGCTTTCGTCCATTCCTGGCCAAACTGCCATCCTTCTCCCATCATTCTCCGCCCATTAATGGAATATTCCTGGCCCAATTTTAAAGCCATCCTGGCCAATCTGCATCTGTCCGAGCTATTTCTTATCCTTCCTGGCCAGTTTCAAACCAGCTCGGTCATTTGAATCCGTTTTCAGAACATGATGCTTTTGGAGCATCCCCTTGGTGATTTCAAGATGAGCCGAGCTTTCATTGTTCCTCACCAAAGTCTTGCGAGGGGAAGCTACAGGTTTGATGTGGAGATCGCAGGAGGTTTTTGATGCAATGCTGGCAGACCCACCGTACGGTGTGCGGGCGGGTGCCAAGAAGTCAGTGGCCAAGCCGTATGTGGTGGAGGATCCGGAAACCCACATTGCAGCCACCGAGGCTTACACGTTGGGCGAATGCCTGAGAGATCTTCTTGACACTGCCGCTCGTCTTCTGCGGCTTGGGTCCCGCCTTTGCTACTTCATGCCTGCCTCGCCCGAGCTGTACCGCGAAGAGGAGGTTCCCACTCACCCGTGCCTGGCCTTGGTGTCCAACTCGGAACAGGTACATTACCTGTTGTACGAGACAGCACTTCATGGTGTCTGTCGCGGTACCACTGGGATAGGCACCCACACTTTTGCCTGGCTCTCCAACGGAAACACCTTAATATTGTGCCCTGTTCTTGATTCGAGCACCACAAAGTTGTAACGAAACGAGCACCACACTTTGTGCCGTAGGGTTTGCGAAATTTGGCTATTTGAGAGTTGAGCACTATGAGTGGTAGCTGTTTGTTGGTATTCCTCACGCTCTACACCCCCCCCCCTCTCTCTCTCTCTCTCTCTCTCTCTCTCTCTCTCTCTCTCTCTCTCTCTCTCTCTCTCTCTCTCTCTCTCTCTCTCTCTCTCTCTCTCTCCCTCTCTCTCTCTCTCTCTCTCTCTCTTTCTCTCTCCCCCCCCACCCCCAACCCACCCACCCACACCATACGCCGGAGCACTTTATTCTTCATGAGTTTCAAACGCCTTGCAGGCTTCCTGGTGCAATAGGCAAGGGGCAGCTCGGGGGCTCTTTACAGGGGGTGTGCTTCTGCAGGTGCTGACTGCGAGGTACAGCCGTAGACTCATCACAATGGAGAAGGTACGAAAGTACGATGCAGACGAGGCGGCCCGCTATCATGAGGCCCTCGGACCTCCTGTGATGGCGATTGACGACATCAGCACCATCATATATGAGGAGCGGCGAAAAGAGGAAGGTCCTGTTCATGTGCGCCCGTCCGCGAAGCGACGGTTCCGCAGCAAACTCACCTGAATGCCCTCGAGCTGGGCGTGCAAAGGCCAGGCAACAGGAGTGCGTATCTGCCACTCCTTGCACTCTAGAGTAAATGTACTATGTACTAAACCCATTTAGGGGGCAGTACTAGTACTACTACTAGTTACCACAGTAGATTATTGTACACCCCCAGTGTCAAAATACCTCAGTGCCTGCCAAGGTGCCCAGGATCAAACAGTACTGAATTCTACTGTTGACGATCATGATATCTCTTGAGGTTTTCTCTTTCCCCCATCAGGGTATGTACAGTGAAGCGGCCCATGTCTGGCGATCGGGGGTGGTGGTATACTACACCAGAAGTGGACCCTTTGCAAGCGTTAAAGACAAACGCCAGCAGGGCTTGCTGACACTCTGAAGGCATGCGTGTGTGATGGACAGCCAAGTAGCATCAGGGGATGTCATGCTGGTAGGAAAGGTGTGGAAATGCTGTAAGCCAAAAGTCCTGCCAGCACACCAAGCTTGAATGAATGTACTTGTGAATCCGCTCTCTGGGACGATTGCCACAGGAAACAGGGCTGTCTGGCCATCCCAAGGGCAACGAAACCTCCTTCATAGGCCGAGCAAAACAAACGGAAATCAATGCCGCGAAATATGTTATTTTGTGCTGGCCAGCGCCCTTTCAATTGAGAGGACAGGGTCGCTGCAAAGGGCCCTTCGCAGCGACCTTTCGAATTCACAAAAAAAGACTTTCTAGTCTTGTCAAATTACGTGCTGTCGTCAAGTTTTTACGAAGCTCCCTGAATCACCTATATGATTACTGATGGAACGACTGTATTGTGTTCCAATCTAGTTTTGTTCCACAAGTTTTTAGACTCCCACTCCCTTGTATCCGTGACCTGCCATAGGATAAGATACTTCGAATACACGGATACTAAGAGGTTGGAAGGTTATATGCCTCATTATCGACATATGTAAATAAGGTACTGGTGTGCCAGTCATGCAAAAAGCTCTGTTCTGCTTCAACTCGCATAGCAGATCGAGGCAATCACCACAAATCATGATATCACCACATATGACTTCGCAGTCACTGACTGGTTCCACCTGAAAAATGTCTTTGTGCAGATGCTTTTCGGACAAAGTACCATTTTGTAACGGCTGTAAAATGAGAGAAGTTGGCGAGCCTTGATCATAAGGTACATCTTGAATTCTTCATTCCACCTCCACCTGATGGCCCCTGAGAGCAGATTTGAAGCAAATAAGTGGTGCGCACCAACACGAGGCGCCAAACCTAATTAGCTTCTGCCTCCGATTTGAACGTAGAATAAGCTTGGACACCAGCAAAGGAACAAAATGAGGAGAAGCCGAGTATAGAACACACCACATGCCATCAGCCCCACTGCTGCATGCTGGCTAACACCGTCCTACGGGTCCTGTTGCAAACTATCCCCCTCCCCATGCCAAGTATCACACTTGAGGCAATGCACCACAACATAACGACATGGGGAAGATCAATAACCCTTGCTTTGCACAATGAGTCAATCTCTTTGTCCTATTGTCGCTGTACTTGCAAATGCTTCAAGGCGCAGTTCACCCAGTGTTGCCCCAGGAGTATCAAGAGTGTGTTTCCAATGACTCATCTTCCCTTCTCCCCCCCCCCCTCCACGGCCCGCCCCCGGGGCTTACCCCCAATACAAGCAATCGCCAGAGATCGGTCTCCCATGCAGGACTTATATTCCCTTCCAGAAGCTCTCTGCACAGAAACCAGCATCCACGTCATTTTACCGAGAACGTTGGACTCCATGTCTTTCAACCCTATGCATTGCCTCCCAAAAGCATGACCCAAATAGGCCATCTGCCGGACATTCAGCCTTCCCCAATGGCTGTCACAAACCTTCGGTCAATATTTACCTATGCCAGTGCACCTTGACAACCTACTACAGCACAAGCACCCAACACCGACTTCTGCCCCAGAACGCAAATCTCTCTCACCAAGGTACCGAACCACAATAGGGGCCCTGCACCAGAGGAAAATGTTTTGTTGGGAAATGTTGTGTTATGATTCTGGAGCCATTCACTCCTCAGAACTCCCGAAATTTTAGAAACAACCCCGTCTTACTGTTTCCTCTTAAAGCATTTGACAATTTGGGGTTGTGCAGGACAGAACACTGGCCAACTACAACTAAATAAGATGTTATGTTCAAAGTTTTTCATCATACTGTTGGACCACCCACAGAAATTCACAGAGGCACCATCATGCAAGGACCAAAAGAACTATCAACCAGGGGACATGCATGGGTAAGGCCAAGGAAGAACCTTGCTGTAGCACACTAAATGCCTATCATCTAACTCGCCTCCAGTTGTGGTGCCCTGGAATGGCTTATTAAAAATATTGCTTATGCCAGGCCAGCAACCTGCAGACACATAAGCCAGGCTCAAATGTGGTGAGCGTCCAGCGTCCACTTGAAATGCAGATGGCCTTGCAATGTGTCCACGTACCTTATGCGGGCGACGAACCCACAAAGTTCAAGCGTCGACCGGAAAGGTCGGACCACAGGTTTGGCCACAATAAAGTCAACACAGGTTGCTGTACAAATTCCCATATCCTGAGAAAACCACAACTGGCCTGTGCACAAGAGAATGATTAGGGGCACACAGAAGGAGGCTAGAAAATTGGCAACTGCATCATAGTGTCCACCCCCTTTTCCTAAGCTTTGAAGACAGGACGGCAGTCTCTCTCACCTGCTACACCGCTGGCAGAGAGACGAAGCTGAGACTTTACAGTATGAAAGGGTTTGCTGTCAGCTGGTTGCCGTCATATCTATGGCATATCCTGGTTGTTAACCTCTGTGGAATTCAGGAGGTGGGCTTGAACTCGTTGGAGACGGCTCTGTCCCAAAACATCAGCCCTTCCATAAGTGAAATATCCATGCAGAGTAAAGGTGCAGTGACTGGATGACGACAGCAGGAACACAATACTCAGCACACGCGCAACAAGGCTGCTATGATTCACTTCCAGGTGGGGGCTGAAGCACTGCATACCTCCACCATTGTAAGGACATCTGCAACTTTGAAAGCGCGCTCCCTCAACATTGCAAGATGAGCTATACGTTCTGCTACCTGGTGAGGAGGCATCATGTTTTCCAAGTCCTCCATTTCTACAGTGTACACATCCAGCATAGGAGAATTTATTAAGCAGACCAAATAATCGGTGAAAATTTCAACCATGCAGCAGAAGCACGCAACAATGGTTCTGCCAGTGATTTCCTACCTCTCATGACATCTCGTATACTAGATTGCAGCAGATCTTGGCTATCTTTAAGTGTGCGGACTTGCCGGTCGAATAATAAGACTTGTTCAACCAAAGGATTCAATGCATCTGCAGAGTAAGACCAACACCAATAAGTTGCTGAAAGGTGCGAGGTCGGTGCACAACACGAGCCCCACAACCAAGTAAATGAAACGGTGGAGATCATACCTCCAGCCCTATTTCTCAATGCTGCCCCTGGATGTAAATTTTCGGAGGCCATATCCAACTGTTAAATTCCTCGCCTCTTCCGCTGGTAAACTGATGGCCGCCAACATCAACTTCGGATCAGATCAAGCTTGTCCAGCTTTGTGCGGCCTATAAAATTATCTTGACGTGAACCGTTAAACTTAGTCTAAGAAGTACCTTTTGGCGCTGTCACATTGACCCTGCCAGGGGAACAGCTTGTTGGACTACTATTCCAGGCTGAGTTGCAAACTATGTTTTAGGTCAAAAAGGCAGATGAGAGGACACTAGCAGGCACGCTTTCTGCTTCAATGTTTGACTTCTCCAGTGGCGGCCTTAGCCTGGGAATGTAGACCGCACATAAGCAAAACTGTCCTGGACAGATGCTTTTGGATCTGTGCTGGTGTTCGAAAAAGTGTGTAGTTCGCGCTGCAGGGCCCCTGATCCGCGGTCAACATGCCGACTAGGGCTAGGCACGCTTCCACTGTTCTAGTGCAGTCAACCACCAGTCCACTCCTGCTGTATCCACGGCCTATGGCTAGGCTCGATGGGTACCAAGACATGTAAAGTCACTTTATTAAGGTGGGATTCACAGCATTATTTCGAGGATCTTGGGAAGGGTTTCAACAGAAGCGGATGAGGGAAAGTTGAAGGACTTTTCCTTCATTGTCATTCTCCTTCCTTGCAAAAGCCTGGCCCTGGTCAATTCTCAAGTCCCGCGCTGTAGCGTCCTGTCCAACCGCATAGCCTTGTCGTGTCCAGAGATACGTTTGTAAGTATGATCAATGCCATACTTTGAAAGCTCTGGTGCAATTCAGGGGCATGATGACAAATTTGCTAAAGAGTATTTACTAAAAACCATCCAGTCCCTGCAGTATAATACTCCCTTCAAAGAGTGTATCTAGGCAGTCTAAGGATATCCCTTACAATCCATGTCCTTCAGGGGAAGGAAATTCTTCGTAACACATGTTCAAGAAGACAGGACTCCTCTTCAACGGTCCAAGGGTGGCAGCGGGGGCCTGCATAACAGATGGTCTGATTGAACTCTGGGGCAGACTTTTTCAAAGATTATGGTTATGAGGCGAAGGAGAAAGTGGACAGGATTTTTGCAAATCCTATCCACTTCCGGAGGGATCCCTCTTTTTAGAAGCTTCCACTGCCTTGGAAGCTTGAGCACACTCGGGCTGCTGGCTCCCATTGCACCTGTGCTTTAGCTACAGTGGCTGAGCCATCAGGAGTATATTTCCTTCAACCCAGTGCTTTAGCTAAGTGGATGAGCCATCAGGAACACTTATGCCTTTAACCCTGCGTCCGTCGACGCAGGTGACGTCAAGTGTGGCGTTGTTGTGTTGT
>KV908374.1:71211-81211 GCA_002005505.1 Botryococcus braunii
GCTCCGGTGGCTGTCCCGCACAACATCCCGCATCCGAACCCTGCGGCTCCCCATCCTCCCTTTTCCTTCCATTCTGGGGCACCGCCACAATTGGTTGTCTCCCCTAGCCCGACCCCGCCCCCGCCCCCGCGCCCGGCCCTTACGCAATCGCCCCCCCCTCCCCCGCCCCCGCAGCTGCCCTCACCTCCTCCCCCGCAAGCCCCCCTCCCCCTCCCCCTCCCCCTCCCCCGCAGCTGCCCCCTCCCCCGCCTCCAGAGGTACCCACTCTGCAGTCCCCGCACCCTTCCCCAGTGCCACTCCACACCGAGGCCGCGCACCAGCACATCCCGGAGCCGGCGAGGGAACCCCCCGTGCCACAAGAGACAGCTCGCTCTGTGCCCACGGGAGAGCACCTTGCGGAACCCACAAGGGCCAAGAAGGTTGGGGTTATCGCTAGCCAAGCAGCATCAGGGAGAGCTGTGGGAAGTGGTGCTGGAATTGTTGGGACTGATGTGTCCATGGCAGCGCCGCCCTCAAAGAAGTCCCGCTTTGTCGCGCTGGAGGAGGCTCTGCTGCAGGGGCAGCGTGCACATGGTTCTCCTGCTGTACACCGCGGTCCAGGTTTCGAAAGAGAGGGCGCTCTGTCGTCAGTGTCCCGCCCCATTTTCATGAGCGATCGGAAGCCTGACATTGAGAAGGACGGTGGGGAGGACGACGAGGAAGGGGAGGAGGACTCGGAAGGCGGGGCGGTTGCACGCCTCCGGGGGAGGGACCGGGTGTCTTCTTGGGACAAGTCCATCCTTCCAAAGGAGCTCCCGCGGCAGTCCCGCAAGGGGGATCCGGTACGACAGTCGCGCTTCTTCGACTTCGTTGCGCTTGCAGAAGTCAGAGAGGACGACGACATCAGTAAAGGAGGCATGGCTATTGCGTGGGCTTGGGATGCCGTAACCCGCCATTCGGAGCTGTCCAACCTGTGGCACCTCTTGGAAAAGCAGCAGGCGGAGGAGATCCCCGGCCACAAAATGTTCAGTGCCATCATGACTGCTGTCATGTTTGCCGGTGGGGCCCCTCCCTCCCAATTCCCTCCCTGCATCCCCCGCGCTCCCCCCTCCCACCCGTTTCCCCCATCCATTCGCTTTGATCGTGTATACGACCACTGTTGCACGGGTGTGCGTGCACACACGCTCGCGCGCTCGCACGCACACTCACCCACACACACACACACACACACACACACACACACACACACACACACACACACACACACACACACACACACACACACACACACACACACACACACACACACACACACACATGTGCGCCCGTGTGGCAGCCTCAGCCTGCTGCTTTGAGGCCTCAAGAATGTTGTTCACCTGACCGGTATGGTCGTATGGAGCAGCAGCGTGTTCATGCCACATGGAGCCACACGACCTGATGCATGAGGGGCATGTGTCACTGCTGGACGGACTCCCATGGGCGTACAGTACCTGTGGAGAGCGGCATATGCCAGCACCGCACGGCCCCCTCAATTGATGGCCACTTGAGGCCATGTGGATGCAGTTGTCATGGTCACATGGGTCCCCTCTGACCTTTCGATGTTATTACACGACGCGTGGCCCTTGTCGTGGGTTGTGGACCTTACCCAAGCTTCATCCAATATGCTGACTTATTGGGGTTCATTCAAAGAGTCAAATCCATCAGCTGTCATTCATAACTTTAACGTCAAGGTGTCATTCATGCAGCAAGCAAGATGAAGGAGCTGGCAGGTGTTGGAGGTACATGTGCGCATAGATCAGGGCACAGTCTAACTCTTACAACCGGCAAGTTGCAAGGGTCCGCAACTGATGCTTGCGGGGCTCTGTGACGGACTCTCGGATGAGCGTGAAACTGTCAATCTGTCACGTGTGTTTGATGAGATGCACTGTTTCCCCAACTTGACACGAAGTCTCCTACTTTGGCAGGGACACAAAGTTTCAACAAACTTCGAGCAGCACACAGGAAAGCCGAATTACGGGACGGATTACGATGCTGACCAGTCCTCACCGAGCACACCCCCACCTCCACCCCCCGGGGACCATCCCCAAAACCCCCATCCCTGTTCTGTTTAGCGGGAGGGGCCTTTGCATGGATGTGCATGAAGCACGCAGTGCATGTAGGTACTATGCATGCATGGGCAAGCGTGTATGCACGGCATGGGCACCTATGCAGGAGATCAGCTCGAGCCTTTGAGCCAGTGCAGTGCCTCTCACGCATGATTGCATTTGAGCTGATGTTATGGGGCGAGAGCAGTACAGCGTTTGAGTTGATGTTCTGGGGGAAGAGCAATGCAGCATTTGCGTTGAAGTTCTGGGGCGAGAGCAGTACAGCGTTTGAGTTGATGTTCTGGGGGAAGAGCAATGCAGCTTTTGAGTTGATGTTCGGGGGGGAGAGCAGTGCTGCTGCTGTGGATTGTGATGCGATGTTGCTGTCGGAGGCGCAAGCGTGCGCCGCCGCCGCCGCGCGTGTCCCCAGTCAAAGCTGTGCTGGCGCGAGTCAATTCGCCTCCTGTGCCATATCCATCGCCTCCCAAGCCGGAGACCCCAACCCTGGTGTACGAGCCCGCACCGCCTCGGCCATCGCCAACAGAGGCCCCCGCCAAAAGGCGCACTTTCTTCGGGTGGTCCCGTGACCGGGAGGACTAGCTTCGAGCTTGCTGCACATTTGCACGGCTCCATGTGTAGGCATGGGGTGTGTGTGTGTGTGTGTGTGTGTGTGTGTGTGTGTGTGTGTGTGTGTGTGTGTGTGTGTGTGTGTGTGTGTGTGTGTGTGTGTGTGTGTGTGTGTGTGTGTGTGTGTGTGTGTGGTGTGTGTGTGTGTGGTGAGAGAGAGAGAGAGAGAGAGAGAGAGAGAGAGAGAGAGAGAGAGAGAGGAGAGAGAGGAGAGAGAGAGGAGAGAGAGAGAGAGAGAGAGAGAGAGAGAGAGAGAGAGAGAGAGAGAGAGAGAGAGAGAGAGACAGTGTGTGTCTGTATATGTGTGTGTGTGTGTGTGTGTGTGTGTGTGTGTGTTTGGGGGGGGGGGGTGGGGAGTGATATCTATATACACAAGTGTGTACATAGGTTTTGCCCTTGGTCTGCATGACGTGCTGTAGTCAGGGCCAGGATGCAGCAGCCAAGAAGGCGTGTTGACATCTGAGAAAGCAGTTACAGAATTGCACTGGACTGCCCATGGGCTGCACTCGTCCCCATGTGCGGAAATAAGTTTGAAGTCTATTGCCAGTGTAAGAGATTATAATTATGCCACAGTCCGGGGGATAACCGTAATTTTTCATTATGTTCCTTTAATTCACCAACTCTGGATCCGGTCTCCCGTCTTTAGCTAACTATAATCAAATCTCCAATCTTTGCTGAAGGTTGACGTCCAACCCCAGTCATTTAGGCAGAGGTAGCGCACCTCCATTTTGGTCAGCCACGCAGATCAACCCTCTGAAGAAGCGCTTGTGAGGGGAAAAGTTCGAGCTTGAGATGGGAATGAAGTACTTCGAGTAGAGGGCGATAAAGACTGGAATCAGCGAAGTAGCCTGGTAAATCACCTATTTATAAGTGTTGGAAACAAGGTCGAAGTCATAAAGGCGTGCGCTATTGAAGGAAGTGCTGCAACATGGAGGCAGTTGTACCTCCAATGCACAGTGCTTCATACAGGCACACACGTACTCATGCGTAATCTTGTTGTTCTTCTTCTGTACGCAAGGACCAACGGCATGTGTATACAATATGTAGGTCGGTGTGCATCCTGTCCAGAATCCTGTCACTCCCATAGAAAGCGTGTTGCCAGATTTTGCGTGCTCCTCGGTTGGTCTTTCAGATTTTGTTTAGAATTTTCCAACTCAATTGTGCGAGAGTGTAGGGACAATTCAATGAGGGGTATACCTTAGCAGTTTCTAAAGCATGCGTACCTCAGCATCAAGGTAGGGACAATTTGTCCAGGGTTTACTTTAAGAGGGGAGGGGTTTATATCACATGCTATGCGATACTGTGCACACATGTGTACAAGTACCTGCGACACTGCATGGCCGCACGCTGGTGGTCAGATTTGGGAACATCAAAAGGGGAATTTGTCGTTTTGATGGTGGATTCTTCCATGAAAACAGTTCCCTTAACGCATGAACCAATGATGCACGACTGCGGAGTGTAAATTGAGGGGTAGATGGATGGCCATCGATTCTACCACCATGGTGTCATCTAACGTTTGAGTCATGACTGCAGATGACCCTTGTACACTCTTGCGACAAGGAATGCACTCATTGCTTCACAATTGTTGAAAATAACCTGCTTCCCCAGTCGTAGTGTGGTTTGGAGTCAGTTGAGTCAGCTTACAATTTTTTTACTTTACTTTTAATATGCGTTAATTGGCTGCAAAGGGCTGTTAAAGTGGGCTTCTGCACTCCAGCGTATTTCGTGTAATTGCCGTACATCTTCTTTGAAACATTTATTTTGGTCTTGTTGCGGAGGTTTGCATATGCATGCTTCCCTTAGATCTATAAAATGCTACTTTTGGAGACGCTCACATGTGGTACAGTAGGCGTTATTCCGTGTTTTACTGCTGTAACGCCTGAAATGTAGGTCAAGGTGCTCTAGAGAACGTGTCCTTACTCCTGCATAAATCCCAGTCCGTCAGCAAGACCTCTGCTCTAGGCCATGCCTGAGCCTGGTCTTGTTGCGGAGGTTTGCATATGCATGCTTCCCTTAGATCTAGAAAATGCTACTTTTGGAGACACCCACATGTGGTACATGCGGCGTTATTCCGTGTTTTACTGCTGTAACGCCTGAAATGTAGGTCAATGTCTAGAGAACGTCTCCTTACTCCTGCATAAATCCCAGTCCGTCAGCAAGACCTCTGCTCTAGGCCATGCCTGAGCCTTTGTCAGAGGCCTTTTGATCTCTTAAGAGGTGATGCATCACCTCAGAATAGTGGAACAACGGTTATAAGTACGCTGCTGCATATAATCAGAACGCTCCTGCATATGCATGGTTGTTATGCCTGTTGCTTGTTACCCGCCGACTTGAGATGTCCTATGTATACCCTCTACAGAGCAGTTTCTGTGCTTTTCTGAACCATATGCAGCTGCAGGGCACTTTCTTTCCGCAGACAGTTTAACCTTTTGATACCGTTGCCACGAGGAACCAGTTGGGGCAGGTACCTAATAAGCAGCAAGGATTGCTTTCAATTGTCAGTGGGGCCGGATCATGACTGCAGATTGTTGAGCATGATATTGCGCTCTGCCATCCGGCAAGGAGAAGTCTATACTGCATGACTTGTCAAGATGTGTATTGTTGACAACAAGTAGCCATCAATCAACCCTCAATCAGACATGCATGTTTTATGCAATAATTGCTTTGTTAATCCCTGATTCCCATTTGCTGCTGCGGGGTCTGTGTGTGTGTGTGTGTGTGTGTGTGTGTGTGTGTGTGTGTGTGTGTGTGTGTGTGTGTGTGTGTGTGTGTGCGTGCGTGCGTGCGTGCGTGCGTGCGTGCGTGCGTGCGTGCGTGCGTGCGTGCGTGCGTGCGTGCGTGCGTGCGTGCGTGCGTGCGTGCGTGCGTGTGTGTGTGTGTGTGTGTGTGTGTGTGTGTGTGTGTGTGTGTGTGTGTGTGTGTGTGTGTGTGTGTGTTTTCCTTTTTCTTCTTTTCTTCCCCCCCCCCCTTTTTTGGTTTGTGGTCTGTAATCCTTTTGCGTACCACATAAGCCGGTAGGTCTCAACGAGATATCTAAAAATCACCGGGATCCACTCATCAGCTACAGAGGACGTTGCAACCTCTCACAAGTTTGCTTGTAAGCATTAGTCCCGTTTGTCAAGTGCACATATGCCATGTGCAGTTGGAACCCCCCCCCCCCCCCCCGGGGCCCGGGGGGAGGAGGGGGGGGGGGAAGAGAAAGACAGACAGACAGACACACGCGCGCGCGCGCCACACACACACACACACCACACACACACACACACACACACACACACACACCACACCACACAGGGAGAGAGAGGGAGAGAGAGGAGAGAGAGAGAGAGAGAGAGAGAGAGGAGAGAGAGGAGAGAGAGAGAGGGGGGGAGAGAGAGAGGAGAGAGGGGAGAGAGAGGGAGAGGAGAGAGAGGGAGGGGAGGGGGGGGGGGGGGGGGGGGGGGGGGGGGGGGGGGGGGGGGGGGAGAGAGGAGAGAGAGAGAGAGAGAGAGAGAGAGAGAGAGAGAGAGAGAGAGAGAGAGAGAGAGAGAGGAGAGAGAGAGAGAGAGAGAGAGAGAGAGAGAGAGAGAGAGAGAGAGAGAGGATGAGGGGCAAAGAATGAAGTACATATCCACTTTCTGTCTTTCTAGGTACTAATTAGTCTCAATAATTATAATGTCTGATCTGTGCCGCCCCCGGCCCCCCCGGGGGGGGGGGCAGGCAGGCCTACACAGGGGTAGGAGGGGGCCCCCTCGTAGATCTGGAAGGCTCCTGCAGGGTAAGTGTTCCCCTGTCTAAATTTGGCTGATCCCTCCTCACGCACTTCACTGGTTGAAAACATCATACGTACTTGGTGTGGGGTGCGACGTCCCAACCCACAACACTGTTCGGCCTTGAAGCATGCAAGTCGATTTGCTATCCCACATGTCTTTCACCATGAATATTCAGTATATATTTAGAAGCTGACTTGTCTGCACATGGGGACGCCACTCTTGTTGGGAGAACGTTAACGTTGTCACCATGTACGTGGTTAACGTGTGCATGTACAATGGTGACTTAGAATTTTTAAACTGCTCTCCGGGATCCACTCTGAGGGGTATACATGGAGAGAGATATGTCTGGCCAACATTACCCTGTGCAGGCCAACCATGTCCGGACAACTGCATGTGACATGTTTAGAAAACTGGTTGACTAGCACACATATGTTCAAGTGCTCCTCAGGACTCGGTAGATGTAAGCCTCCATGACTTCCTGGCCACTGTATCACGATGTGGTGCACCCCAGGGACACAAGCTTAAACTTGCAAATCCGCCATTCTCTGACTGGACGTGACTTTCGATCCTCTACGACCCAAGGGACATGAAGGATCGGTACCTCTGCTCTGCAAGGGCTTGCATGGGCATCCCTGTAATTAAGCAGCTTACAATCGTCCCAACCAATGGGGACGTCCGGCCTAGGCTCGAGGTGGGTCTCTCACGCGACAAGCCGGGCAATCTAGGACGCCTACACAGTATTTAAGCCGTACGGCTTAAATACTGTGGGTACGCTCATTGGGTCCACAATAGCGAGACAGCCGCTTTGCTCACCTCCACCCCCCAAGAGAAAATGAAGAAAAGTTAAAAAAAAAAAGGGAAAACAAGATCCGCTGGAGGAAGGGGGTTTACCATATGCATACCCTTCAATTGTCTACCACGGACGTCCTAGTCGGCCCTCTACACTGATGACATCCTAATATTCCTGCCGAGGATTGAAACTCTCAGGGCGATCCGTGATTTAGAGCTGTTTGACCCCGTGTATCCATACAATATGAAGAAGCTGCAGCCTTTTTCATACAAGGCATGAAGAAGCTACAGCCTTCTTCTTACAACATGGGTAGCTACAGCCTTGTCGGGAGACCCGGTTCCCTAGTCGTTTTGCTACAAAACCTACGTCGTGGGATCACATGAACAGCTAGGGTCAGCCGGACACTTCTCGGCACCTTGAATTCAAGCCTGCGATCAACCCATAAGCAGTTGAACCGGGCTGCGGCGTAGAGGTCAGAAAGTTGTGTTGCGGGCGGCATTAAATCGACCTTGGGGGCACAATCTTTGGCAGAGACCGCGTCTCTAATCAATTTCCTGAGGAGTTTGATCGGGGGCCCTGCCGGACAATTGCTGGAACAGCGAGAATTTCCTCGGGCAATCGGGCTAGGATATCCGCGGATTGAGTATTCAGATCGGCGGACCCTGGAACTAAATCGCTGACTTTGTGATTTTTCTGGGCTGTTGCCTTTGGATGAAGGTACAATTTGTAACCTACGGTACAGCAATGTTCGGAGTCCAGCACCAGGCACCATGCGGAAACCACCCATGCATGCTGTGATTCTGATACAATAACTTGCCGATAATCCTACTAGGTTCAAACAAGTCTTTATCTCTTATTGTCTATCGCCATTGCAGCACTTCCTTTCCAGACGTTCACTTTCCACTGAGCCACTGATCGGCCTCGAAATCAGTCCCCAGCCACTTGCTACATACACTTGTTTCGGTCATTTTTATACGTGGTGATATTAAGTTGTTCTTCTAGGCCCATAAGGTATCATCAATTGACCAGGACAAGGCTATGAAGATGTCCATCCACCGGCGCACTCCGCTACGCACAGGAAAAGGCAAGTGAAAATGCTAAATGTTCCTCTTAATGAGTAGCTAGCTATGAATTTGCATTTCTGTGAGCTAAAAAGCTTGTAAGTCTAAGGCTAGCTGGAAGTCTGCTTGGGGATCTTGCACCGTCGCATACCACGAAAGGTCCATGAGTAGACATGGCAGTAACATAGCCTATAGACAGACCTAGAGTGAATTCATAATCAGTTGGACCTACTTGCAGCTGCTGGGGCCAGTCCGTTTGAGTGAACTACTTTATGCGTTCCAAGGATCGAGTATGTCCTCAACGCATACTTTCTCTATGCCGATCGACAGCTGCGAATTTCCCTGAAGTATTTTACAATTGTACATTCATACGGTGATCGGATTATTTGCTATGCAGGTATCTAGTTGTTGATAACCTGGCCTTCCGATCGTTCCGAGGTTGATCCAGTGCCTTCCCAATACAGTTCTGGGTATGGGAGCGGAACGGATATGACCTGATGGACGTTTTGCAGAATGACCCTATATCACTTATCGAGATTTACTCAGAACGACACTGAGAAGAGGACCGCCATTTGGCGCGGACCCAGTCAACAGATCTCAGGCAATGGACCCATTCGATTGGATACGGCATCGTCGATGGCAGCAAAGATACATTTGCTTGCAGCTCGCACTACTCTGCTGCAGCAAAATCTGTCCCGCTGTCGTTGCTGAAGAACCCCCCGAGGTGGTGCTCGGGCAGGCCAAGGGCCAGCCCGTACACACCGTGGTGATTGTGGAATGCAATCACCACCCAATGTGGCAAGCATTGGGCACTCTGTACTCGTAAGTCCGTTCTAACGTCTCCGTTCGTAGTCTAGTACCAATGCCAACAGTCGGCTATTGACGCGGCAGTTGTAGGCAGTTGTAGTTGTCGTTGAAGGTCACTCAGCTGCTACAAAAAAGGGAGATCAGTGAATAAGCGAAAAGGGAAACGTTGGCCCTAACATCCCTGACAGGGGCGGTACAATCAATCGTTCGAACTCTTGATTTCGATTCGAGTCTGGGGCCTGATGCCTGGGTGCCACAACTGTACACTGCCCCTCCTTAGACACTCTTAGAAAGACAATTGGAGCACCTGCACGGGTGTACGGGTCAATCTGGGGTCGTATGTCTGATTGGGATTGTGCAAAGCTTGTATGATGTGGTTTTTGTGCAGGACTCCGATTCATCCTGTCCTGCCAACAGTACTGCAATGGGGAACCTGTACAGTGTTCTCCTACATAGGTGCAATCCATAGGACTTTGTACCGCAAACTGTCCATATGGATCTACTTTTCATCTCCCCTTTCAAAATTGTCTATACATTCCAAAGGCATCCACGTCACAGAGGAGGAGGGGGTGCTGGGCCCTGCAGGCATAATAAAGTTGGCCAGGAGGGTCCTGTAACAGCCCTGGTGGCATGTAACGACACCTCATTTGCAGCCTTCCCGACCGTTGTGCCAGGAATGACTGAGACCTTGCAAATCCCTCCGCGGGAGGGCTCTGGGGACCCAGGCAGCACCAGCGTTCCCACTGCTATCACCAAGTGGCTCACAGTAAGTAACGGAATTCCTCCCCTCATTTTCCCCCCTGAGGAAAACCCCTGGGCAGAAACCCCCCGATGCAAGTGTGAACACGCCATACCCTAGTCCGGATGCGTTTTAACAGTGGTGTCGAAAGAGGGACGGAG
>KV908374.1:88711-101211 GCA_002005505.1 Botryococcus braunii
GCAGGCACGCGCGAAGAAGAAGGAGTATGGGCAGGCCCTCAAGTTTGACTGTGCGCCCCGAGCTTTAGATTTTCACAAAGGGGCGTAAGACTTGCTGTGAAAGGGCCTGGAGTGTCGATCCAACGGGGAGCTCTCGTCCTGGCCAGGAGATTTCGAGGCCTATAAAAGGAATAAAGTATCTTTAAAACATGATTCAATCCACCAGTGTTTGACAAGCCAGCAGGAAGGCCAGGGCGCTCCCCTGCCCCCCCGCCCCCTCCCGGCTCCATTGCCTTTGATTAAATTGATGCAGAAGAGTCCAGATGTGTATCAACCTTGATGTACATGCACACATGCTTGCGGATTTCGGGTTTGAGAGAAGAGTGCTTGGCTGTACACATGTGGAATTTGACAGTCATTGTGTAGCCCAACGAGAGACCTGTCAAAAGGGCCATACCATAGACAACAGCTTGGGGCTGGCAGACATCCTCTCGGAGACACATGTTGCATCCATTCGCAAATCATGGCTATGAAATGGCCTGGAGACCTTCCAGAAAGGCAATGAGCACCAATGATGAGCAATGTATGAGCAATTTATAAGACCAGCTTCTGGGATGCCTGTGGGACGTTCTCGACCGGCACGGAGCACCATGGCCACTTTCAAACGCATGAGACCAATTTCTGGGATGGCTTTGGGGGCTATCTGGCCTGTAAATCGTAAGTCACAGCAAGGCTTTTGAATTTAGCATGAGAGACAGGAAGGGAAGGAAGACGAAAGGACATGAAAGGAGTGGCGAGAAGATAAGCGGTGGCCGAATTCTGGTCGCGATGTGGGCTGTGGGAGAAGTGGTGAAGCAGAAGCGGACCCTGTGGGTGTGCTGGTGCTCTTGTGCTGCCCTGCCGTGCAGACATAATGTGATTGATGTGCTGTGTTGTGGTGAATGCGCTTTGGTGTTAAGCACGATGGGCTGTGGGATGCAGTGGGAAAGCCGGTGGAGTGGGAGGCAGAAGCCCTTACGCGGGACCAAACGGAGGACTCGTTATTCGGGCTGGAGACCCAGAAAGGCAAAGTTTCGGGTATCTGGAACGCCCTCTTGAAGGGCAAGACACCGGACTTCGGTCTCAAGCCAAACGTCAGCCTCTTTGAACACGCCATGCGTGCAATTCAGAAGAAGGTGGTGCAGTACGTCTCTCAGATGACCTTGGCAGACGCCAGCACTCTCACTTCCGTAGTCGGGTGCCTAGGTGAGTCAGTCCATTCTGGCATTGTGAGCTTGTCTCGTGGGGAAACGTGGTTTGGGGAACACCTTGTGAAGGCATGGCGAGTTCTCGTGGGGAATGGTGGCAATAGTGGTCTGGGGAGTACCTTGTGGAGTTTGAGAATGTATCGATAAGTTGGAGCTCAATATGAAGGGAGGGATACTCTTTCCTTCTGCGTAGACGGCCTTGAAAGCGATGGGGCAAAAGGCGCAGTTTCGGACATGCTACAGGATGGGAGAGTGGATAGTGGGTGCTGCAGGTTAACAGGAGACAGGGGCTCAAGGGCCTACGAAACGATTGATGATGAGATGGCTGTGACATAAGTCATGGGGGATACACCCACATCTTTGCCAATGCCCAGGAATAGCTGCCTTAGTGGTCAGTCATGCTGCGGCGACACACAGTTCCGGCCTACCGAAACACACACACACACACACACACACACACACACACACACACACACACAGATACACACACACGCACTCTCTCTCTCTCTCTCTCTCTCTCTCTCTCTCTCTCTCTCTCTCTCTCTCTCTCTCTCTCCTCTCTCTCTCTCTCTCTCTCCCCCCCCCCCTTCTCTCTCTCTCTCTCTCTCTCTCTCTCTCTCTCTCTCTCTCTCTCTCTCTCTCTCTCTCTCTCTCTCTCTTCCCCCCCTTCTCTCTCTCTCTCTCTCTCTCTCTCTCTCTCTCTCTCTCTCTCTCTCTCTCTCTCTCTCTCTCTCTCTCTCTCTCTCTCACACACACACACACACACACACACACACACACACCCATGCGCATGCACGCACACGAAAAAGGGGGTGGGTGGATGGGTGGGTGGGTGAAAGAGAGCGCAAGAGATGGGGCCTATGATGTGTATTAACTCCAAGTGATAGGGTAGGTGACCAAGTATCCGGCTTTGAGGGCGGAACGTCTAAGTGCAAAACCTGGGGCCCTGCCCATGCAGGGCTCATGCTGTGGGTCATGACGTTGCTACGTCACATGGCCCGAAGGAGGGCAGCGTGGCGCATGGAGAGGGCAGCGCGACTGGAAAAATCTCTGTCGGGATTGGATGGCCCGCTGCAGAAGGGGATGGCTATCAAGAAGCGGCCAGCACCGATACGAGCTCGCATGCCTTTAACCCGCTCTTCTTCCGGCAACTTCCGCCGCAGCTCCCTCCGCCTGACTTGACGGCCGACTTTGGCTGCCCTTCTTGGGAGAATTACCGGTAAATGGTTTGAGTTTTGGATATCATGCTTCTGGAAGCGATGTTATCCGACTTTAAATTCAATCCCAGGGGGCTTGCAATCGTCCGGGCCCCACACCCCCAGGGGAAGAATGATGCAAAGACCGAAAGCAGGAGAAGACAGCTGTAGGCGTGAAGTCAACGGTGCCCAAGGAACCTGGTCCCCCTAGAAGATTACAACTGCAGACCATCCTGGCCCCTCACTGGAATAATCGGAGACCCGCATCGGTTTCATGGCCAAGACACTAACAAAGTCTGTTGGCAAGGGGCTGGCGTAGATTGCAGTACCGATTGCAGTACTAGATAGTACTATAGTAGAGCCTTGCTTCTGCCACCTTGTGGGGTGGCTATGTGACTTGCAACTGCAGCGTGATCGTTTGGAGCTTTTCCGTGGCACAAGTAGCTCGTAGTAGTAGGGGGAAATTGCCTATTCCAACTGTATGCAGCCATTGGTATGCAGAGGCTTCCTGGCTCTCTCCCCTCGGAGACTGCAGAGCGGATCGTCTCTGGGTTCTGGCACGGGGCGGATTGTTCGGTGGAAAACGGGGACGGCAGTTAGCCAGTGGCGTGCCTTTCAAAGGCGGCGTCATCATCAAGGGGGTAAAGGATATGGGGAAGATCGGGGTGGATCAGCCCATGTGGATTTGACCTAGGGCTGGTTTTTCCGCTAAGGGCTGTTTAAGCGGGCCCTTTGAAGAATTCGTCCCTTGAATTAAAGGCCCCGAGTACGAACGAGATAGAAGGCCTTCAAGATCTCGGTATACCTCGTGCCCTAGGGGCTCGTACCAGGAGGCGTCACCTCCTGAAATGCCCTCCATTGCAAAGAATAAATGGTCATGGGGTGTGAGTTGCCAACCAGACTTTCAATTAACGGCCGTTCCTCCGGAATTGCAGCAGTTGGTTGTGAACTTGTTCAAGGCCGTTAAGGCCCATGAGCTTATGCTCGTGTAGACCAGGGTACTTGACACACACAGATTTCTTCTTGGAAATTCACGAGGATTCATCCGCTGCCGTTTCGTGCAAAAAGTGCACTCTGTTTCCTCTGTGGCTGTCAACTCTAATGCCCTGGAGTGAATTCAATAGTTGATGAATGGTGGTTTTTCGAAAGCAATGCTGTGAGCTGTTGCAGCTATCTCAGCGTTTAGAATAAAAAGTGAAGCAATCTCAGCTTTTGTCCCCTTTAGCGTATACTGCAGAAGGGTCCGTCTGATTGGAAGGCATAGGCCTGCTTGGGCCCTCACAACGCGCTGTGTTGATTGCTGCCCCGGCATGGCCGGTGCACCCAAGAAATTGTGAGGCTCACACTGTGATCCGAGAACGATGTCTGGATGGGATGGTTGCACTTGGTAGATTTAGATTTAGCGAGCGATGATGGGGGTTGGGATGACAGGAGCCTGGCAAGGAATGTCCGCACTGTACGTGTACACTGCCGGTGTCTGATTTGGAGTCCGGGAACGGCAATTTGCCTAGGACGCTCATGGTCACAAAAGCGGGGCGTATATATATCCTATATACTTATGTAGGAGACCCCGGCGGTTAAGCCAGAACCTCAACCCCATTAAAAAAGATGGAGGCAGACCCCTGTTACAAGTGGGGGGCCGCAGTTTCAGTCTCAATTGTACCACCAATTATTTTGTCAAAACACACTGTTTTGTGAGACAAGGCGCTGTGCAGCGCGCTTATTTTGGAATCACCGAGTCTTTGAGCATTTGCCGAACGTATCCTCAGTCTTATTGGTATAACCTATGTCGGCCTGTGTCGCACCTATCTGTGGGCAGAGCAGCGGCATTTAGGCCCCAAACATCTGCACAGGAGGTTATGGGTATCAGCAACTAAGATGCTCGAGAGGGTCTGACACACGCTATCGTTAGACCCCCTCCAAAAGAAGTAAAAAGCGAAATGGAAAGCCAGAAAGGAAAATAGTAGGTATAAGCGTCTCCTTAGAGGGACTGCCCCGTTACCAAGGGCCGCTTTACACCGCCATTTGGGAACGTCGATGTGCACGAAGCATCGCAATCAACTGCAGTACACAGCGAGGTTCCTTTTGTATGGCCTTATCCAAGAGATTGCTAGTGCTCGCTGTTCTGAATCTGATGAGAAGCGAGTATGGACCGTATGAGTGTTGCAATGATACCCCTGGTGCTACAAACCATCCGGAACTTAATCATTAGATTGAATTGCTGCAAAGGTCCCTTGTGCCTGGCACAAGCAGTCGTGGACTGAATCGTCTGGACACATTGTTCTGAGGAAAGGCATTTCAAGACGGCATAGAGCTTGTGCAAGGCTTAAGTCAGTCCTCATATGCATGTGCAGACATGCCCGACCTCACCAAAGGTGAGGAGCTGAAAGGAACTGGTCCTGCAAGGCCAGATGTGTAACTTACACTGTAATCTCCTTTGACGTACCAGCTCGCTTGTCCGAGCAGGGCCTGATGACATGGACGCGGGTTTGCAAGGACTGGGCTGCGGTTCAAACAGGAGCCCACAGCGGGCGGAAAAATACGTCCTTCATGTCAAGCTGGGGCAAAGGCACGTTTTGGACAGTAGGCGAACAGCGGTTTTGTGTGTCCTCTATCTAGGAAGCAGCTCCTGCGGCCTGGAAAAGCCTGCCAGTCATTGGCTAACGGACGACAGCGGCAGAGCCACATTAGCAAAGTAGGATACATAGAGCTAGCTTGGGACACCAGACGTAGCAACGACTGCCATGTCCTTGCAACCTGGAAACTGTGTTAGGCTAGATCTAGAGCCCATTAACCTCGCCCCTTTTGCCAATGGGAGTTTTGCCAAGTTCCCAAGTCGGTGGAAGACATGTGTACATTCCATATGTCCCCGCTGCAGAACTAAATCCCCAGTGGTAGGAAATGCACCATCCACTCCATTTGGTGGTCAATTGTCTTGCGAGTATGCTCTACGTACCTCATCTCCGTCACAACCCCGATGCTTTTGCCCCTTAAAAAGGCTCCGTACAAGGAAAAGAGCAACTGTTAGTTAACAAAGAAGCACTGATCAAGGGACGATGCAGTGTGACGAATAATTGTTCGGAAAGTCTTCGTAAATCGTCCGTAACAAAGAAGCTTCATGATCATGATCCGCTCTGAAAGACGCCCACCTGAAAATCACAATTGCTAACCAGCCTTCGGCCTACCCAGAATCCTGGTCCAAGGAGCAGATTTGACCACAAAAGACGGCTGCTACGAATAGACAGACGCGGCGGACGAGGAGTTAGTACGCTGGGATGAGACACAGCATGCCCGTTCAGGCTGGCAAGCACACGTTCTGGGGTGCATTGGTAACACGTGGTACACGTGTGGTTACCATGGTGTGGCGAGTCTCATTATTCATTCCAAAGCAGGATTGCCATGCCATAGCTATTTGACACGCGTAGGCCTTAAGAGTTACAGATCAGCCAGACAGTGGGCGCGACAATGAGATGAACGGATCCAACCTTTGTTTCTTACATCCATTAAAATTCAGGAACACCAGGTTCTCAAGGCAGCTCGTGCAGCCTTAAGTTGAGTATGGGTAATAAATTTATTACTAGCATTACTACATACCAAGACTGCAAATGTCAAACACCGTGTGCGCTTCCAGCTTGAACAGCAATCCACGTAGGGCGCATTCACCGTGCAGACCCAGAGCCCTTCACAGTTTAAACGTGGCACATTGCTTAGATTCATGCTCCAATATAAACTATGTTCGACCACCATCTCCATCGAGATCACACGAAAGCACAAGTTGCTCGAAAAAGCGTCGCTAAAACCAACCCCAGACTTTATTTTCAGTGTGCCCGAGTCATACAAAGACGACCCAAGATTTGGCCTGTACACTCTGTCACAAGGCCCTCATGGGTGCCCTAATCCGCACCGCATATCTTAATCGTCGGCAACACTTCAATTAAGTGCATGTCATGTTCTCAAAGGTGTGCTGCCTTATTTCTGCAAATCACGTACAACTGCACCTTGCATTTCAAAGTATATTTCCAGCTCGGACGACTTACCCTTCAGAATACCCCTTCTCATCCGGGTTTCACTTGTAGTAAAAGGCTCAACTTCGTCCATTTTTTGGTAGAAACTTGCACGATTGCCGCATCAGCAACACCCATCCCACGCTCTTCTGCAGGTCGCCTTGAGCAGTTGGGGCACATGTTGAAGACACGGCTGAGTAGCTCAGGTGAATAGTAGGCCCACATCGTTCAATACTTTTAGAAACTAAACTGCAACACTAATTCAATAATTGAATAACACAACGTAGAAACTGTGCTCGCTGCTGTTAACCCAATGGCTTTAGCCTCTCGACCTGAGTATCTGTCCTAAACGGCGCACCATTAGACCTTTGTCTACCTGTTTCCTGCCAAACGAAACATGTATTATAGTGGCCAGCTTCTAAGAAAACTTTGAAACAGGCCCCGGCAGGACCGCGGTTCTTGCAACACTCACGCACAGCTGTGCAACTCCCCTGAAATCAAAGTCAGCCAAATAAAAAAGCTGCGCAGCCCACTATCCCTGCTATGTAACAAATGGACCAAACACAACATGACCTTAAAAAAATGGCTTTTTTTGTGTGTGTGTGTGTGTGTGTGTGTGTGTGTGTGTGTGTGTGTGTGTGTGTGTGTGTGTGTGTGTGTGTGTGGCTGACAGATCTGTACTACACTGCAATCGGCTTTCGATGGGCAAAGAATACACCCCGGCTTGCTGTGCCCCAATGCTCGCCCGGGGAGGGGAGGAGAGGGGTGGGGCCACTGCGATCATCTTCTCATACACAACTCACCATGTATAAACAATTCGTCGCTCCAGGGCGGCACACGCCACCTTACACTTAGAAAGCACACTAGCTCCAGGTAAAGAGCCCCCCAACACTGCTAACAAACCCAAAGCCTAAATCTGCACTAGTCAACGAGCGCTACTAAGCCCCAATCTACTTGAGTGATTCATAAAAGAAGTTGACAAGTAAGGACCACAACCCTTCACCGTGCCTTCAGCGTGGTCGGCGACCAAGATACCAAGAAACAAACCCAATATCTTGATCTTCCAGTCCGTTAAACAATGACACAGGCAGCAACCGAGGGACACCAGTCGCCCATCACCCGCCATTCCCTTCGAGCCAACCCCAAAAGCCCTCCAGACCGGACAGTAAACGCGGCAAAGCTAGCAAACAATACGATATAGACGTGCCACTAAGCTCAAACAAGGATCGAGGCTGAGATTGCAAGCTGCCCCTAACCCCCAAAAAACCTAACAAGTTTATGAAATTGTATTCTTAACCATTACAGACACAGCCGCCACTTTGCTGTGTAGAGGAGGAGGAGGAGGGCGGCTGTGTGGAAAGAGATTGCATAATATCTCATCCGGTTTCCAAAAGCAGTATAAAATATTCGGGAGTTGCTAAGCACCCAACCAGGATGTCACAGTGACATCGCAGCCTCCAACTGAGTCCCGCCAGTCCAGCATGAGGCGGATTCCCTTATAATGGACAAAAGCAGCTGCAATAACACAAATGTGAAACAGCTGGTGTGAATGCATCCAGATGTCAAAAAATCCCGGCTTCCAGCGCTCTGGCACTCGGCTCGCATAGATGATGGCCCCCAGCTGCAAAATCAAAATGGTCATGGTTAGGGCAATGTACAGTTGACAGGCCCTTCCTCCAATGTTTCATCATGCAACTTCCTACATCATAGCGCCCAGCTAGACCACAACCAACGACCCAGCCACCTACCCACCCACCCACCTACCCACACACAGACACACACACACATGGCGCGCACGTGCCATAGACATTGCTGCCCCCCCCCCCCTCTTCCCGGCCGGGGGGTATGGAAGCGTGGGAAAGAGAGGAATAAGGAGTGAAGACAACAAACATTGGGAGGTTCTTGACGGGACTCCAGTCTCTGAATCTCACACAGATCCACGTCTAATGCCCGAATCGCTATCTAATGGAAGCAGCCAACCTCAGCAGTTGAGGCACACAAAGTCTGGTTAAGTAGTCGTCACCATACTTGTGGCAGGCAAAGAGGGTGACAGACTCCAGTCACTTGAGTGAGCGGTGAATGAAATTAAGTAAATATGCTTTGACAAGTACCAAACAGTGAAGCTTCCTAGGACCAACATCGCTTACTTCCAACTCAACATTTAACAGTGCCCATGGATGGAAGCAGAGCATGGCCTACGCACTTATATGTGTCAAAAATCCTGGAACTCACACCTGGTATAGGCAAGCATCGGATCCCTTGCCAGACTGACTTATGATGCCGCCTGCCTAACACGGCATGCAAACATTTACATACACAGCACAGCCCGCAGATGGCTGATAGCGACATCTCCAACAGGGGCACCATTGTCATGTACGGCGAGTCCCAACCAAGATGAGCAGGGCTCTCTTAGGCACCAATATGGGCACCACATGCTCCATGGGAGCAAAATTCCTGAAGGGAACATTGGGCTTGTAAGGGGCGCACAATGTAGATCAGACCCATGACCATGGCGTGCGAAACCGCGTTCATTACAGCTGGCTTTCCCCAGGAAGTGATGAGAATATGACCTGCGGGCACCACACCCCACATACCCAGCGCGGCAAACAGGCTGGCTCGGAAGACTCGAAACTGCACCTGCTGGAAGAACGACAGCAGGCACACTGCAGTGACCATGGATCCTGCAATCACAACCGATACAACTCTAGAGATCAAAAACATGGATCAGACTTAAAATCGCGACTGAGCTATGGGAGGAGTTGATGAAGTAGCGAGCCGAACCCCAAGCCCCCCCCCCCCCCTCTCCCCACATTGCAGAGAGACGAGCAAGAAGGTTGAAAGACAAGAGGGGCCGGAATAGAAGGGGAAAGAGAGGGATGACCGAAGAGAGAGGCTGAGGCAGGGAGAACACACACACGCACGCACGCGCGCGCGCGCGCACACACATACACACACGCACACACACACACACACACACACACAGCGAGCGAGGCGGGGGGGTGTGTCACGCGAGGCCGGGCACCCACATTATCTGCGAGAGAGGGGGGAGGGTGGGGAGGGGGAGCAAGGGAGTAAAGGAGGGAGGTCGGGGCGAGACAGAGAAAAGGGGGGAAGGGGGATCCCACTTCAACATGAAACCACGAGCTCCCTTTCCCACCATCCTGCAAACACAAGTGTAGGGAGCAAGAACACAGACACGCACGCACGCACAGACACAGACACAGACACAGACACAGAGTTGCAGACAAAGAGCGAGTCAAGGGGAGGCGTCTTGCCCCCCCCCCCCCCCCCCGGTCCCATGCCAGCATGCACGGCCCAGTCCCACCCACATGCGGTCCCCGCCCCCGTCCCCCCCCCCACAAAAAAAAAAGATGGGAGGGAAGAAACTAAACACTGACATGAATTTCCCACACACATCCTTTAGAAGCAAAAACACCGTCTCAGCAGAATGGCACAGCAAAAGGGCAGGGTTGGGATGGCGAGTTGATCACCTAGAGTCACCGTTGTCACCAAATAAAAAAGCCGCAGATTTGGATTGCACATGAACCCGTAGTACAGGGGGGGCACAAATGACGTCACGATGAGCACCACAATGCCAGCATAGTCCACCCTCCATACCCACTGCACCACATGGGCTTGACAACATCCAAGCAAGTGGCAAACCTGCTCCACCGCAAACCCAAACATTACTTCCCCTGAAACCCACTCCGCAGCTTCTAGTACTGGCTAAGATGACCACCGAGGAATAAGCGATTGCGGAAGCTCAGAATTATTGACGGGTATATAGCAAAGGGGAGAGGTGTATGTACACACTTTAGCCTAATGGTGAGGCCACAGCAGATCACAGAGAAATGTACTAGTACTTGAAATCAAAGTACCCTGGGGTAAAAGATAGACATCCCCACTGAGACAAGAAGCTTCTCTGGAAAAGAAGGTCCACAGTCACCTCCTCTCAGGTGAACACTACGAGCTTGCTGCAGAACTGCTAGTATGTAAAGCGCAATGTCATACCGGTAAGCCTCAAGAGTCTTGTACAGGTAAAAACCATCAAGTAGCATGATGCCACAACACCAAAGCTCGAATCAAGGCTGCTATCATCCCTCTCTCTAGACTTGCACAGATTGCAGGCGATAATTCTGCCGTCAAAACGAGATTGTGCCCAGAAATGCCTAGACAGCCCCTAGTTATGACTGACATGGGAGCGACCATTGCAGTCTAATCCTAATTGGGTTAAGTGTTGGGCCACTGTAATCACAACCACAATGCCAGCACCGCCTCACACACCACCACGACATATTAATTCGGCATAGACGCAAGGCCCCAAAGATAAGCGATAGATACGAAAACCAGAAAGCAGTGATACCAACGCCAGCATAAGCTGCTGATCCCTGGTCAGATCTTTAACACACACACACACACACACACACACACACACACACACACACACACACACACACACACACACACACACACACACACACACACACACCCCGACCCCACAGAGGAGCGAAAAAATGCCAAAGATTAGACAAAATGGACTATGGAAGAGCTCAAACAACAAAACTTGCAGACAGATTGGGCCAATAGGCAGTAGGAACACAGCAGTGCACACCGATGAAGATAACAAGCAAAACATGCACCCAGATAAGAACACATAGAGTGGCCAACGCGGCGCTGGCCACTCCACATTCAAAAGACCAGCCACGCCTCTCATGAGCCGCTGCTCCAAGTCATGCAGCTCCTTTTTTGCTCCTGTCATGCCAGCTGTGCCATATGTCTTCAGCCTGCAATGCAAGCAATGTCAGCATCATCATAAGAAACGCACCATCAATACCACCCATAAGTCGGACTCGAGTCCGAGTCCATATAAGTAGACAACCACACCAACAAACAAGAACACGCAAATGAACCAGCTCTCAGCGCCTTGCCAGAAAAACCCAAAGCGACTGATCCGGAACATCAGTTTCCCTAGGCCTGCCACGATGACCACCTCCCAAGCTGCTTGCTCCAGGCAATAAGAACAGCCACATTGCTTCACATGGCTCTTCGTTAGTTCAGACCTTACATAAACTGTGACGACCTATGCAAAGCTTAGCTGAACCCTGCCGAGCTTGTTCTGCTCGGGTTGCCTGACTTAAAACAAGCTTTCAAGGCTTGTACAGCTGCGCCCACCGAACCTGTAGCAACAGCCTTTGGCAAACCCTCCAGAACAAAATCAATGTGCCCTCCCCTCCTTCCCAGCAACAGTGCGCTTGCCCTTGCTTTTTGAACAGCACTAGGACAAACCCTGACGTGTGAAACACCCCTCCACCGTCAGCTTGACAATACATCAAAATTGTAAACCTCAGAATGTTACGGCTCGAGGACAACCGAGAGGTTGTTTCCATCTAAGGTTGAAAACGTGAGTTCGAAATCATTTGAGCCCTTGAACTCACCCCTTCAATCCCACGCCTTGTTGCCTAGTTCTAACAGGTCTTTAGCAATAAATGTTCCCTCTCTTCAATACCAACTTTTAGATGGAAAGGTAACACAGTGGGTGCATAAGAGACCTCTCCAGATGTCAGATGTGGACACAGGCAGGGTACACAGCAGTGGAACGTCGTTTGCACCTTTCTTCCAGTTCTGCTAGCTGGTGCAACTTTTCATCTTTGTAATGAGACAGCTCTGCAAGCTTTTGGTTTCCCACTTTTGCCATCCTCTCCTCCAACCGCCATAGCGCTTCAATGCCCTCCTTCCCATGATCCACCAGCAACTTCTCCAGCCTTTCCCCTGAATAGTGTCCCATAAAGGGGTTAGAGGCAACATAACACTGCGTGATGCACACACCGGCGACATGCAACAGTCCCAATGCGTAGAAAATGCACATACTGGTGTACTCTGTCTATTCCTTAGCAAAGATGCAATTGCAGCCTGGTACCCTGATCCCCCCGGGGTGCCCTGAATGGCCATGGTGGAAGCGTTTGACCAATCCAGCAACTAATAATTGGGTGCCTAGTGAAGTCTGTCTTGCAGGCTCCAAATCAGAGATCCAACACATGATCAGCCAACATCCGTTGCAGACTGCTTTGCTTCGG
>KV908374.1:106211-113711 GCA_002005505.1 Botryococcus braunii
AGGGTATGGGGCATCTGATGTTGAAGCCAGGAAGGAGGAAGGGCCCACCATCGGGGTCCTCAAGGTCAGCAGAATCTTCCGCCAGTGCAGCCTCCAGATCCTTGTAGTCGTATTTCTCATCCGGATCGGCCCCAATGCCTTCTTCACCGACCCCCTCCTCCGCAGCCAAGAAGTCATCTGATCCATCCCCCAGCCAGCCCCACGACCCTCACACCCACAATCAGGGGAAAAAAGGCCAGGCTACATAAATTTGTAACTCGTCTGCTTGCAACCCCCTAAGGACTTTATACCCCCCCCCCCCCCCCCAGCAGCCCGATTTTTGGCAAAGTTTGTGATGCGCTTGGCGCACCCCCAAGTGATGATATGATCAGCTGTAAAAAGGATGTCGCCTCCTGGCCATTGCTCAATCGGCCTGTAAGGGGAGTGTACCAGCTGAAATCAGGGGGGGGGGGGGAGAACGCGACCTCCACAGGCTCCACAGGCAAGTTCACTGTCGCCCTGCTGTACTTTCCTAGCGCTCTACCTTACCGGACTTGCGGCCTACTGAACTGACCTTGGGCCCTAGCACTGCCATGCGCCCTACTGTAGTGCCATGCGCCCTGCTGTACGTGCCTTGCACCCTACTGTGCGTGCATTGAGCCCTAGTGTACGTGCATTGCCCCCTCCCGTCGTCATTTTCTTAAGACCAAAACTTGCTTCGCGCCTTACTGTCAATTTCCTGCTCTCGGCAGCGCAAACTTTGCACCGCAGCGTGCTCTTGATGACACAATGAGTATGGATACAATATGCTTCGCTTTTTTAGTAAGTCTAAACTCAACTGAACTCAGAAAGGAGAGCCCAAAGAGCCTATTCAGGATCCCTGGAGGAATGGGGGCGCCAGTGACGTACCAATCTCATCGTCGCTGTCCCCGACGTCGGAGCCCTCATCATCATCGTCTCCGCGCTTCTTCCGTTTCTTGGAGACCGGGCGTAAGCCCCGGGCTTCGCGAGACGCCCGCACCTGCTCACGTCCAACCGCTGAAGGCAACTCCGCAAAGTACCTCTGGGAACATTTGCCGCTAACGGCTGGACAGATGTCATCATCATCATCATCATCATCATCATCACCCCACCACCACCATCATCATCACCCCAACACCACCATCATCATCAGTTTTTTCTTCTCCTTCTCCTTCTCCAAACCCCAACCCTCAACCCGAGAACCCCTAAATCCAACCCCCGCATTTCTACCTAGTAGGAGTTGAGGTTCGGGACCTTTGCTCGGCTGGGGGACGTGACTTTAGTTTCAGAGTGACTATGAACAGTAGCACGCCAGGTGCAGCCCGCTTCAAGCAAATGACTTGTTCAGATGCGGCTTTGGTTTTGAGTGAGACTTAGCTTTTACAAGGCGCCTCCGCCAACCCCTGCAATGATGCATGATGAGCTTCCCGATGTGTGACACACAATCTTCCATGCAGAACATCCAGTTCCCCTCTGTCAGATAATCGCCCACTCAATCGTGGGGGGCACACTGACACACGAAGGACGGTTCGCTCGCATAACAACCCATATCGTTAAATATTAACCAAACCCCAAAGTCTTCATGGAGTAATGATGCAGTGTTGCTGCTGCTCAGCCTAAGCTTTCCCACCCACTCCAGCCGCCCCTCAAGATACTAAAAAAAAAAAAAAACCTGAAGCATTCTGAAGCATTCGATGAAGGCCGCATCCATCTATTCAACAAGCTTTACGTCTATTACACTCAGCCTTCATCCCGAGCATTCAGCCTCTCGTAAACTTTCGAGATGCTTTTACATAGAAGGCACCCAAAGTTGCTTCCTGAGGCACCCAAGCTTTCCTCTCCAAGGCATCCAAACTTTCTGCCGACGCACCCAACCTCCAAGGCAGCCGAGCTGTTGTTCAAGCTCACACACTAAGCATTCACTCAGCCAAGGCAACCAAGCACTCACTCAAACATACACCCAGAATTTCACCAAGCTTTCAGCCAGGCACCCGCGCCTTCAATCAAAACTGTCACAAGTTTTACATCCAAAACACCTCACTCAAGCCACTGTAATCCAAGTAGCATGCACACACACACACACACACCACACACACACACACACACACACACACACCACACACACACACACACACACAGAGAGAGGAGAGGAGAGAGAGAGAGAGAGGAGAGAGAGAGGGGGGGGGGGGGGGGGGGGGAGGGGGGGGGGGGGGGGGGGGGGGGGGGGGGGGGGGAGCGGACCTGCAGTAGCGGTGGAAAAGATCGTCTGGGCCACCTCTTTGGAGGCCAGGGAGGAGAAGGCTGCAGAGCCCAGGGCTGCCAGACTCAGAGTCTCCGCCGCTTGAGGCCTGCCCAAGGGTTGCATCAGCGAAGCCCCCTTGCTGCGTGCCTGTGCAGTTCCCAGCCCCGCCCGCCATCGCTTATCTTCCACACTCGTTTTTCTCCACCACATCCTTGTGCGCCCCCCCCCCCAAATTCTCTCAATTTGTGTGCGTGCGCGCGCGCACATGTGTGTGTGTGTGTGTGTGTGTGTGTGTGTGTGTGTGTGTGTGTGTGTGTGTGTGTGTGTGTCATCCCCCTCTCTCTCAGCCCCCTCATTCTCGTCCCCCCTCCATCTCTCCCCTTCCCCTCCTTCCCTCCTCTCGCTCCTCGCTCCCTCCCCACACCCTATACGCACGCCCGCACTCAGGCCTGATCCTCCATCCCAAAGCTGTCTTCCTCTCCCGTATTTCTCTCCCGTACCCTCTTTCCTCTCCTGCACACCCTTTACTCCCGTCTGCCTTCCCCCTCTATCCTAGCATTCTCACCGCACTGCCTCCTGTTCTCGTCCCTCTCTCCCGGCTCCCTGCCCCGCAAGGCCTGCCGTCCCTCGCATTCACCATTCCACGAACATGCGAATGCGCAGGGAGGGGGGGGGGGTGGGAGAGGACCTTGGGCTTGCGCGACACAAATTTGTCGAGGAATGCGCTCAGCGAGAAATCTGGCAGCGGGTCGCCGTCGTACACGATGGGCACCCCCGCCAACAGCGTGCGGGCGAACGCCGCCACGGACGGATGGCTGCTGCCCGCCAAAGGAATCAACTCCCACAGGCACACCCTCTCCGCTCCGCAGTACTTCGGCTCCCTGCAGATTTCACCAGACATTTCGACATTTCCCATCCGTCCTGGAAATTCCAGGTTGAATCTCTGACTTCCCGAACCCCCTGCCGTTCGCCAACTCCCAAAAACCTTGTCCAAAACGGTTGAGTTCTTGTCGAGTCCTGCTCTTTCAGTGGCGGAGAGACCGATCCCTGAGGTTCCATGGAGCAGGTAGTTGATTTCTGTCAGCCAAAAGTTTTGAATTCTGGGAGCAAACTCCCCCCCCCCCCGCAAGAAAGACTTGCTCCCAGAGCCACGCGTTGTCTTATGAGACACAGAACACTCTGTGTGCAGAAAACTGTCCGCTCCCTCTTAACTGTGGCGAGGACTAAAGGATGGTCCGGCCCGCACTAATCTGTTAAATCTCCTGTTCCTGTACACCCTTGAATGTTTTGACTCCTGCTGATGCTGCTATGGTTGCTGCTGCTGCTGCTGCTGATGCTGCTGCTGCTGCTGCTGTTGTTGTTGTCGTCGTCGTCGTCGTCGTCATCATCCAATGGCACTTAAAATGAAGTAGCACCGCCAGGCACACCCTTTCGGCACCACATTACACTGCCTCCTTGCAAACTCAAGAGACAACTAAAAGGAGTTCTCACCCTCACCGCCTGTAGAAATTCCTGTGTCATCAACTCCTAGCATTCTCGACCGCCACTACACACTAGCCCATTCCTGGTACCCTTTCTGCTCCAGAGTATGTCGTCCCCCAGCCAACTCCACAGCAAACAAAACCAACTCCCTTCCTGCCTTCTGCAAAGTTTGCAATTCATTTGCTAGCACAAGCAGCTTCCTGAGAGCTGCCTACCAAGAACAGCCCAGGTGCCCCCCCTTCCCTTCCCCCCCCCCTCTCTCCCTCCCCCCCCCCTCTCTCTCTCTCTCCCACCCCCCCCCTCTCTCTCTCTCTCTCTCTCTCTCTCTCGCTCACTCCCTCCCTCCCCCCCCTCTGTCCTCCCCCCCCTCTCTCTCTGTGTCTCTCTCTCTCTCACTCTCTCTCTCTCTCTCTCTCTCTCTCTCTCTCTCTCTCTCTCTCTCTCTCTCTCTCTCTCTCTCTCTCTCTCTCCCCCCCCCCCTCTCTCTCTCTCTCTCTCTCTCTCTCTCTCTCTCTCTCTCTCTCTCTCTCTCTCTCTCTCTTTCCTCTCTCTCTCTCTCTCTCTCTCAGTCACTCACTCCCCCCCCCCAGTATCCATTTCCCCCTTGCCCTTTTTGCGACCCAGTAGCTTCCCACTCAACACCCCACCTGCTTCACTCTCCTACTCTCATGCAACTTCAGACAAGGCGAAACTTACAACCCTACCTCTTGTGCATGTCATAGGGCCAGGAAGAGCCGATACTCCCCCAGGGCCTCCAGATTGCGGCCTCCCAGGGGGACCATCGTCGCCGGCGCCCACATCGCCAACCCCCTGGCTGCTTGTTTTGGCAGCCTCATCCAGCTTCGCAGTACCCCCACGCACCTCCTTGCCCTGCCAGGCCTGCTTCTGTCCGTGACACCTGCATGTCCAGTCAAAATTCATTTCTGGCTCGTACCTCACTAGCCTATTTGCGCTCCCGTGGGGTGGGTGGGTGTGTGTGTGTGTGTGTGTGTGTGTGTGTGTGTGTGTGTGTGTGTGTGTGTGTGTGGTGTGTGTGTGTGTGGTGAGTGAGAGAGAGAGGAGAGAGAGAGAGAGAGAGGAGAGAGAGAGAGAGAGAGAGAGAGAGAGAGAGAGGAGAGAGAGAGAGAGAGAGAGGAGAGAGAGAGAGAGGAGCGAGGGTGACACAAACAAGAACATCTACAAATGCAAGCCTGAATGCATGCGAGACGTGTAAGCAGCCTTTCAAGCATGAACATGCGGTCTCCATAGCAGACACAGCTGGGGCCAGGATCTGACCTGCGTCATCGCCCTCATCATCATCATCATCATCATCAAGAACATCTACAAAGTGCTCTACATCGTCATCCTCTGCAGAGGCAGGCTGCAGAATTAGATCCCACAGCGCTGGCTCCTGAGAGCCCAACGAAGCCATCTCACCCCATGAGCCAGCTGAAGTGTGTGTGTGTGTGTGTGTGTGTGTGTGTGGTGTGTGTGTGTGTGTGTGTTGTGTGTGAGTGTGTGTGTGTGTGTGTGTGTGTGTGGTCCCCGCTTCTACTCTGGGTGTGTGTGTGTGTGTGTGGTGTGTGTGTGTGTGTGTGTGTGTGGTGGTGTGGTGTGGTGTGTGAGAGAGAGAGAGAGAGAGAGAGAGGAGAGAGAGAGAGGAGAGAGGAGAGAGAGAGAGAGAGGAGGGGAGGGGGGGGGGGGGGGGGGGGGGGGGGGGGGGGAGGAGGAGGAGAGGGAGAGAGAGAGAGGAGAGGAGAGAGAGAGAGAGGAGAGAGGGGAGAGAGGAGGAGGAGGAGAGAGAGAGAGAGAGAGAGCCCCCCGAAGAAAGAGAGAAAGGAGGAGAGAGGGGAGGAGAGGAGAGGGTGCAGGTAGCATGAAGCAGGAGCAGAACCCTAGCATCAAAACCAACTCCCCCCTCAAATCTTGAGAGCAAGTCATTGAGAGTGGCTGACATGAGCATGTCCGCACTTCCAAGCCTTCAGTTCCGATGTATCTTGTGTTGCTTCCTCTCGCCCTTCCCTGTGTTGCGTCCTTTCGCCCTTCCCTGTGTTGCTTCCTCTCGCCCTTCCATGTGTTGCGTCCTTTCCCCCTTCCATCCCAGCTCATCTCAAAGATCTCAACCACCGTCATGGTTTTGTCAAGAATCAGTATCAGTTTCGATGGATGTAAGGTTTGAAGGGGAATCTTGTACCTTAAATTACTTACTAAGGACAACATTTCTTGCCACCAGCACCTGCCCTCATGTGACGGGATAAAATGCAATGTGTAAAGTTGAGACACAAGCAGGGGGAGGGGAGGGCGACGCCTACCTTTCAAAGTTCAGACACAAGCAGGGGGAGGGGAAGGGGACCCTTACCTTGGAGAGTTCAGACACAAGCAGGAGGAGAGGAAAGGGCCGCTTACCTTAAAAAGAATTCAGACACAAGCAGGAGGAGGGGAAGGGGACCCTTTAAGAGTTCAGACACAAGCAGGGGGAGGGGAAGGGGACCCTTACCTTAAAGAGTTCAGACACAAGCAGGAGGCAGGCGCAGGAGAAATTGGGCGGAGATTCTTGGGCGACCTGCAGCAGCCGCTTCACAAAGGCAGCAATACGTGGAAGGCTGATGTCGTTTCTCAGGGCTTTAAGCAACAACGTCAGGAACATGGTTGCCTTCGACGACCTCGGCAGCTCGGGTGACAGCAGCGTGCTGTAGAGTGCTCTGCGCCAGCAGTGCATGGGATCGAATCCCACAAAAGTTGAGTGAAAGGGCATCCTCTTTTTTCCCCCCTATCACTCGACATGATGATGAGCCACCGACGACCCCACCTTGCATATCCAGTATCACTCCCCCCCCCACCCCTTCTCCCCCCAAAGTGGAATCACGACAAGATACGTGTTCGTGATCCGTATGTGTACGTGACACGTGTTGCATTCGAATGGGTGAACAAGTAGTCATCAAGGCATCGGCTCTGCCAACGTTTGTACGCTGGAGAGCCATGCAGAACATGCAACTGCAGAAACGTCTGGCGCCCGACCCCACGCCAGTCACTTTCAGGGAAGACTTTTTTTTTTTTTTTTTTTTTTTTTTTTTTGGCACAAGATAGTATCCCCCAAACCAAAGAAAGAAGAACGCAACAGAAGAGGCGCAATACTGAGAGGCAGAGCGGGTGCATAGTGCACAAATTGCACGGGATGTTGGCAGTCCATATTCATGTGCGACCTACAGCATCTAAATGATAGGACCACCTCCCCCACCCCCCCCCCCCCCCAAAAAAAACCCAAAAAAGGAGAAGAAGTAGAAAAAAGCCAAAAAAGGGGGGTGGGGGGCGAAGAGCGAGAGAAGAATTTACTTTGTGGGGCTCTACCGAAAGCTATCTTCTGCTGTTGCCCCCAATCCCTCAACCACCCTCTACATCTTAACTAGAAACAGAAGTGTACTAGCCTTGATTTGATGGCACCTCTGAAAGGGGAGAGGGGTTCAGATTCACTGGCCGTCAAAAATGCATCCAACCAAAATCAAAACATTTTCCCGTCTCTGGCTTTGTCCCTCCAACTTTTACCCCCTAAACCCATGCCCGCGTGGGGAAGGGGGGGGGCGGGGGGCGGACAGAAACATGCAACAGGCACACTGCGTCTCCCTCCCTCCCTCCCACTCCCTCCCCACCTTCCCCACATACAAACACACACATGCGCACACACTCTGACCCGCACAGTAACACACACATACGCACACACACACACAAACACACACATACACACACACACACACACGTACATGTGCACGCGCACACCCACACACACCACACACATGCAT
>KV908374.1:118711-121211 GCA_002005505.1 Botryococcus braunii
CCACCCTGTTTTCCTCGCGCGGGTCTTGCCACTAACTTCACACACATTGACGGCAACCACTGTCTCCTTGGAATATGTGCCCGGCAAAAGACCAGTGTTTCTGCCTGTCTGAATTTTGATTTTGCTTGTCGTCCGCTGAATTCCCAGTGTTCTGATGCCAGGCAGAAACAATCCACTGTGACGGGGATTGGAACCCAGAGGCGAGCCTTCTGGAATTAACTCGAGCGCAAAAATCTCACCAGATGGGATGTCTTGGTGTCGAGTGCCCGAGGGACCCTGACCGCCCCGTACCGCAGCCCCACTGTCCCGCGACTCGTACCGCTGTTTCAAGTCCGACTTCCACTTCTCCTCTTGTTGCCATTGTCCACGACCTCCCCTACCACCGTGCTCTCTTCCTCTCCCGCGACCGCCCCGCCCTCTTCCCGCTCCCGCACCCGCTCGCCCGCCGGGCTCCTCCCTGTTTCGCTTCTCCCCGGCAACCTAGCAGCACACGCCAGCCATCACGCGCCTGATGTCACATGGTCATGATCATACCACTGCCCTGGCAAGGCAATACTCTATCGATGAGCTACTTCCGCACTAAGAAGGCATATTGAAGCAGGAAACTCGTAGTTTTCTTTTGGCCTGCAAGGGAGTTTCTTCGTCATGCTGGGAGATGCTGCAAGCGAAGCTCCCTCCCAAAACCAGATTCTTTTCACCAGCAATGAAGATTACCGTAACTTGACGGATGCCTCAGCGCTGCATGGGGCCCATGAACAAGCAAGGCGACCGGCCGGCAAATGCATGCAAAGTTGCTGTGCATGGGATGTGGGGCAGTTCAGGAGATGCGAGGGACTGTCAGGTATGGAAAGAAGTGTGGGTGCCTATCCCACGGGTACCAGGACAAATACGATGCGTAGGAAAAAATTAGGCGTCGCATGCCCGAGACCCATATTCAGGCAAAGAAAAAACTGTGGGTGCTTATCCCAGAGGTACCTGGACAAACACCAGGCAGGCAGAAGCAGTACAACTCAGGCTGCTCCGGAACGAGGCAGTTCATATTTGCAGGTTCTGTGTTTCAGGGAAGCTGCACCAGAGATATGTTGTGCCTGTTCACTCAGATTTCATATTGGATGGCAAGGCCACCCCCTTCATTAGGAGAAAGGGGGCTCAAGCTCAAACCCCAACGCTCCCTTCTTAGTCCCATTGTTTCTGGCTGCTTGCCCTCATTCTTTACCACTGATATGCTCCTTCCCCCCGGATGGGCCCCACTCCCTCTTCTCTGTGTGTGCATGTGCACGTGCGTGCTTGCGTGCGTGTGCGTGTGCGTGCGTGTGTGTGTGTGTGTGTGTGTGTGTGTGTGTGTGTGTGTGTGTGTGTGTGTGTGTGTGTGTGTGTGTGTGTGTGTGTGTGTGTGTGTGTGTGTGTGCTTTCATGCATGCATCTTGTATACCTCGGGCTGTCACAGTGTAGAGCAAATGATCAAACAATGAGGGGGCCGGATTGTTGATCAAAATTTTTAGTTGAGCAAAGCCTTAGCATACCTGCTGTCTCGGCTCTTTATTGAGAGAGCGTCCCTTCTGTCTGCTTTCATCCCCTCGGATCTTGTTGGAACCTTGAACCGCCCTTGGAAGCTGCTGCGGAGCTTTCTTGTTGCTCCCCAGCTTCTGCTTTGCGCGGCTTGCATCGAAGTCAGATGCATCAAATCCGCCACCACCTCCACCGCTTGTCAACCCTAGCTGTGCTGCAAAGGCGTGGACATCTGCTCGCAGCTTGACTGCATCTAGAGCCTCCGAATTCTCTGCAACTGTTCATCGTAAGCCACAACCCATCAGTAACCGGGAGTAAGAGACATCAGAAAACATGCAGACCCGTAACCCCTTTACCGCAACCAATGATGAACGAGACGACATATGCATTCTTTTTGATGATTTCAATCTGATGCAAGTTTAAATGTTCAAGTCATGCCATGTGCTGGCTCTGAAAGTGGTTCTCTGCCGTACACCTTCCGTGTATAGGCGGCCAGTCAAGACCAAAAAAGAGCACATATAAAGGAACAAAAGTGTGCTAGATTCTAAAAATAATACAAAGTCAGACAGACGTATACAGAAAGACAGACATCTGTTCAACTGTTCCGTAATGCGGCGGCTAGCACATGTCTTCGATAAAACGCCGGTCACTTGAAGTCACTTTCCATGGTCACGACGTTTCTCGAGCTTGCATACACACCTCCCGCATCCTTTGAATTGGTATTTTTGTTCGCCATTTGCAGATCGCCCCGTTTGTCGGTCCGCAGTTGCTAGGTAGCCACGGTCATCAAGGGGCGGTTGGTCTGCACATCCCCTTCCAGGCAAACGAATCTCAAATAGTGCACCCGTATTGTTCGAAACGGTGCTGACAAAAGCTTTGCAACGACTCTTGTGTTAGTCGAGCTACTTCGGCTGTTGGGGACTGCAGTGGCGGATCCCCCAGAGGATCCCTGAGGTCCCAGATTTAGAGGCTTTTCAGAGAAAAGTGAATA
>KV908374.1:133711-145573 GCA_002005505.1 Botryococcus braunii
TGAAACTTCATACTAATTTACATGAGAAGAAAAACTGTCTGAATTGCAAGCATGACCACAGCTATATTGCAGCATATCAGGGTTGCAGGAGTCACCGGTGACCGCAAGCTCCTCTTGGGGGGGGGGGGTGAAGTTGCTTCCTTTAGCTCTTCCACCTCAGTGTCCGAGTCATCCTCAGTGGATTCTTCCTCAGATACGACATTCTTCTTGGACTCATCCACCCTCTTTCCAAAGAACTGCACACTAGGAGACCACCATGCATGGCCATCAACTTACAGACATTGCACTTGCATGATACAGATATATGAATTCCTGTACACCCTACACCCCATGCAGAAACTGGGTAGTACCTTAGCTCCCCCTTCCTTGACAAAGGCGCCAGAATACGTAGGATTTTGGGATGACGACATTTTCGAAAGTCTTCAATCAAAGTGTGCACATGAGTTGCTGTAACCTTTGTTATTGCAGTACAGCATGAGTGTGAACAGCATAACAAGTATAAACATATTGTATATATATACACATACATAAAACCCAGATCATGTACTTGCATACAATAAATGGAATGTTGGGCACTAGCAATGCATATATATGCGCGTACCTGACTTCATTTTTGTCCGCCTTTTTGCCACTGCTCATGTTGTCTGCTTGTGTTGTTTTACTTTCTACTTCCCTATTATTGTCATGGAAAAAGTTTGAGATATCGTTGCTTTCAAAAGCCTTCCTTAACTCACCAGCTGGAGGCTTATTGTGTATCCACGCAAAGCGTGCCGCCTTCTCAGCCTTGGAAGGGCTTGTGTTAATGTTGTTTACACGACTGCACATGCAAAAATACTAAAGTCTCCATAGATTGTTACTTGGCAGACACCTTGCACATCAGCATACTACATTAAAGGCAAGGGTAAGGCTTACTGATTAATGAACTTCCTGATGGCAGACTTAAAATCCTCTGGCGACTCGTACTGGCAATCCGCAGAATCCATGACAACATTTTTGTATTTTTTGTAGATACTATTTTCTATCCAATTGAATGCTATCTCAACTTGACTCTCCACTGTCACATGAACAGCACAGGATGTCAGTTTGCCACATACCAAAGTTGCACTTCTGAAACAAAACCATCTTACCATGTTCGCCGAGGCTCTTGCTGGCGAGCCTCCCAATCAACTTGCCATCATTCGCAGTCCTCAACCTGTATGTTATGACTCGGGCCCCAGAGGTTGGCTGCCAGACCTCGAACCTCTTTTTTGGCGGACGAACCTTGGTTGCACCTGGCTCTGCCGCTTTGCTGCTAACAGACAGGATGAGAGAGTCTTCGTCATTGCAAATTCCCCACTTCGACAAATTGGCCATTGAATTCTCATTGTCCGCTCTGATGAAGGCCCTAACAAGCCCATTTGTCTCTAAGAACTCTCCGCTCGGAGTGTAAAACGATAACTCTTCCGAAGCTTTTATTCCCAATTCCTTTGCAACTGTGGCACAAAAACCCGGAACATCCCTGGACAGGAACCACATGGTCGCTCTACCCTTCTGTCCCGTCTGTTCTACGTTATCATTACGAAGTGTTATTTTAAAAGACATACTGCCCACTTCACAATTTAATGTCTAACAGTTCAATTTTGAGGACAACAGTCGCTGCAAATGGTCACTGGTGTCTGCGCGGGCTTCTGCATGTTATTTGACTTTGGGTTTTAGTTTCAACGACCCCTCGGTACTCTCCTGTTGCCGTACGATTATGTGCCTGCCCATGCGAGCACCGTCCGTCTGCTGACATCCATTCAACTACGATTCTTGATAACATAGTGTTGACCAACAAGCTTGACCAACAAGGTTAAGCGGTCTTCACTACTTACTGGTTCGATTTAGCGGTGGGCATGTATTGCCCACCTTCGTAAGTGTAGTGAAGGCAGGTGCCTGCTTATATAAGTTGGGCAACTAGTTGTGGCATATTGGGGCATGATGCGTCCTGCCTTAAGACCTAATCTTTTTTTTTTTTTTTTTTTTTTTTTTTTTTTTTTTTATATATATATATTAATGACTTTACAATGTTCTGTCTGCTTCAAAGAATTCAGGTCCAGGGGATCGTTACGGAAGCATCAGATGCGTCGGCATCCTGCTCCTCCAGGGTCGGTGGTCGAATTGTCAGAAATTAGACCTGCTCCCGTACAGTAAGTTTTGTAAAAACGGTTGTGGGTATCATCAATTTATGCTGTTCCGCATTGTGCAGACCGTGGCGGATGTATTTAGAGTTTACCCTCGCCCTTGCAGGTCTGATGCTGATCCATCAGCGTTCTTTGATATGGACACGCCCCCACCTTCACATCAAAACATGTGGGACCTGGAGGTAGCACAGCAGATCCAACCCTCTGAATTCCCTGGGTTGGATATGGAATTCAGAGCAGCAACTCCAGAACATGAAGCTCCGTCATCCGTCACATCTCCTGCCCCTGTGCAGTCTCGGGCCACTCCCAACCTGTGGGGTGCAGGGATACAATCCCCATTGCAGAGTCCAGGGGGCCGGAGACTGGACTCCTGAGGCCTCCCCCATGTCCACATCTTCTCTTTCATTATCAGAGACATTGCACATGTACAATACCAGGCGGCTGACGGCGGAATTCTTGAAATCCAACATTGAACTGCCTACATTTCATGGTGGACACGAGACTGTAAGACAGGTAGGGAGATATTGAGATTTAGATGGGGGGGGTTAGATAGATAGGGGGGGGAGAGAGAGAGAGAGAGAGAGAGAGAGAGAGAGAGAGAGAGAGAGAGAGAGAGAGAGAGAGAGAGAGAGAGAGAGAGAGAGAGAGAGAGAGAGAGAGAGAGAGAGAGAGAGAGAGAGAGAGAGAGAGAGAGAGAGAGAGAGGGAGAGGGGGGGGGGTGGTAGGAGGATGGTGTTTAGGATACTCACTGTATGTTTGCAGTTCTTGTAAAATACCGGAAATGCCGCCTTTGATTAATTGAGGTTCCCTAGGCCCGGAAATGACTGCCACAACCTGGGAGAATCTAAGCTTTCTGCGCTGCAAAGAGGGAATGTCCAAACACCTGAGCCACCCACATGGCTGAGAACATTCAATGACACATCCCAGTATTGTTTTGTACTTCATGCATGCAGGCAAGTACGTCCGCACATTTGCAACACCCCATGGACCTGACTACTATCCATATTTAAAACAGCATTCCTCACCTGATTATAACCAAGCCCACAGAATAGTTTGAATTCTGAAATGGCTGAAAGTAGTCCATTCCTAGCTCATATACTGAGGTGTCTTTATCCTTAATGTCTGCCATAGCTGCTGCATGGAGCCTTGATGCCTCTGGAGATTGGTAGTAGTCCCCTTGGGTGTCCCATCCTGAACCTCTCATCTTGCAAAATTCTTCATCATGAAACAGTTGTTGAATAGCATTACCAACGCCCAAATCATACACGACTCTAGCTGGTCGAAGGTTTGTTTTCACGCCAAGTTTTTCCTGCACAATGCGTAGCCCTCCACACTCTATACATGTATCCTGTAAATGGTTTGCATAGTCAGAAGGGGCCAGTGTCGAGAATGCAGTGCATCCACCCCCGCATACATGCTTCATGGTCGCCTTGAAATCCCTGCATTCTGCCACCTGCATGCATAAATGCAGACTAGGGGATGAATGTTCGGGCGAGGAGGTTTGCAATGATGCATCAGCCTGCATATGTCCTCCAAGCACGCATCTGTCTCACCGTGCTTATATTTCAGCTCCAGCATGGAATATACAGCCTGTGCAGCAGACACCCATTTGCTCATGACACAGTAAATCGTTTCAAAAATGAGTTTTGCCCCCCCCCTCTGTCCCTCCCTCTCTCTCTCTCTCTCTCTCTCTCTCTCTCTCTCTCTCTCTCTCTCTCTCTCTCTCTCTCTCTCTCTCTCTCTCTCTCTCTCTCTCTCTGTCTCTCTCTCTCCCTATCTATCTACCCCCCCATCTAAATCTCAATATCTCCCTACCTGTCTTACTGTCTCGTGTCCACCATGAAATGTAGGCAGTTCAATGTTGGATTTCAAGAATTCCGCCGTCAGCCGCCTGGTATTGTATATGTGCAATGTCTCTGATAATGAAAGAGAAGATGTGGACATGGGGGAGGCCTCAGGAGTCCAGTCTCCGCCCCCTGGACTCTGCAATGGGGATTGTATCCCTGCACCCCACAGGTTGGGAGTGGCCCGAGACTGCACAGGGGCAGGAGATGTGACGGATGACGGAGCTTCATGTTCTGGAGTTGCTACTCTGAATTCCATATCCAACCCAGGGAATTCAGAGGGTTGGATCTGCTGTGCTAGCTCCAGGTCCCACATGTTTTGATGTGAAGGTGGCGGCGTGTCCATATCAAAGAACGCTGATGGATCAGCATCAGACCTGCAAGGGCGAGTGTAGCGCTGGAAGCGCTAAGGAAAGGAAGAGATAGGGAGACATCGGAATAGGACTTAGGAATAAGGCCAGATGCCAGTTACATCAGGCTATGCCAACGATAGATGATTGACATCCATCTGTATATGTATATCTATTCCCTCTCTAGCCTTGGCCATGGTTCCCATGCCCTACATGGAGGTACAAGACCTCGGGGACTGTACGGTACGCCAGATGGGTAAGGTCCCGACATCACATGTGACGGGGGACTGACTTAGGTAATGCTGGCTTAGTAGTACCTGGAAGGAGACCGTTACATCTCCCCCCCTCTTAAAACAAGCCCCCCTTTCTTTGAGTGTTGTATTAGGCAATTGGGAAATCAAGTAACCGGTAGGCTGAGAGTCTCATTATTTTGAGGTCTGCTGAGTGGTACGGGGTCCCAACCCGTAGATTTCCACACCCTATACGTCCAGCCACCAGACGCTGCCCCCAACTTGGTGCACAGCCACTCCCACATGTGGGTTGATGGTGGGGGAAATCTATGACATATAGGGCAACAGCAGGAAAAGCATGTCAACAATTCGATCATATATGATAGATATCTTCTATCAGAAGCGAAAACAAATCTTAATGTATATCAAGAAGCAATGGCTACACTCCTCATGAAGGAGCTAAGATTATTGGGCTACCTTCCTCACGTCCCATACCATGGGGGAAAGGAGCAGATATGAAGGGCCACCTTCCTCCACGTCCCATACCGTGGAGAGAAGGAGCAAGTCTGTGGGTCGGAGGTCATGACAATTGCAGGACATCCCGAAATGTTCCCAGACTGCAGACCAGTGATCAGTTGGTCGTCCAAGAATATTTCGCTGCAAGTCGAACCCCGACGTCGTAATGGTCTTTGACCCAGTTACGACAGCACTTGCCCCGGGCGCCACGTAGGCGGTGGGCGTGCAAGGGCAGCTGGCCAGGCTGCCGCATAAATCGCGTCATCGACGGAACTTTTTTTAGAAGTCAAGGCGTCCCCTGAACTTCCCAAAACGATGTCATGTGAGAAACCAAAGGACCTCCCCATAAAAGTCCGATGGCATCACGTGACGACCCATGTGACCCCCCCATAAGGGCCCCATGGGTCAAAGAAAAACTCAGCACAAGTTCTTGCTGAGTCCCCCAGTTCACCCAGGGAAGACCTGTGCCAGCCCACCCCTTGCACCGCCAGCCCCCCTTCCCTGACATGTCAGAGACTGTGGGTAGACTTGTAGACGGAGAGGGGACTGTCACAAGTCCCACCAGGTTGCTTGCAAATTTCCAAGTATTCCATTTGGATTCATGACGTCGATGCGTCATGAGTCGACCTTCTGTTTGAAGGTAAATTGCCCTTAAAGGCCTTGACAAAATCCCAAAATAACCCTCATAGCAAGTAATTTGCATATGGTTTACGGCACAGAGGAACTGAGGTACAATATTGCCCCCTTGAGGTACCATTGAAATGGTATTCCAAAACTGCTTTGCGATCATTGTGGCAAATATCCGGTATTTGCTTAGCAACCATCTATCCTGCCCAAAGCTCTGCAAAGTGAAATATGCAAATGCTTTTGCAAGTACAGAAATGGCCAAAGCGTTGCCAAGGTTTGCCTCTATAAAGTTTGCAACAAGCAGTGCCCTAAATTAGGGGAGAAGCAATTGCAACAAAGACTGGCATAAAGATGCCTTGGGGTGATGTCCCCAATCAGATTCCTCATGAATTATTGTGCCCGTTTCATGCATTTATGCAAATACAAGCTAGTAAATCGAGGGAGTGGGAAGAATAAAGGTTCCATAGGCATGTAGAGCATGAGTCCCTATCAGAAATTAGCATTTTGGGAACTCTAGGGCTTATCTGGATTGGCAAATGTCGGAGGAGGCCTTTTGGGGCCGGCTATAACCGGTTTGCTAGTGGCAGCCATAACATAGCCCGACAATGGGTTTCCGCCGTTCCCCGGCGTCGTAGAATGCATCGTTTCAAAGGTTTGGATAGCCGTTGAGTCCACTGGACCCTCACATGTCCACAATTTTAGGACACTGCGATGAGCCCACAATTCATCTTAGAATTTTCTGTTGAGTACCAAGATGGTGTTACAGACCAAGGGTGACCATGTCCCACAATCATGGAATTTGAGTCACATGACAATTACAATAAAGACGAACTGAAATGACAATTAGCCCATTGATAGTATTCACCAAAGACTGCTTCCAGATTTTCAATATTGCACTGGCATTGCAATCGTTATGGCAGTAGCCGGCAAATGCTTAACAGTCATCTATCATGCCCACGCTCTGCACAACTTGGTTGCAAATGCTAAGCATGTATAGACACTGCCTAAGCTTTGCCAGACCCTTGGAACCACCAAGCTTGCAAAACCAATCCATTTTGCTCAGATACGCATTCAATTAATCTGGCTAGTCAGTGTTTGGGCGTGATGTTAATCTTCTCGTATGTTCCTCAATACAATGATGTGCCCAATAAGCTAAAAAGTTAGAGGTTGGTAGTGGGAGTTGAAGGCCATATTCTTATTGTCACCAAAGGGATGGTCCTTAGCTTGATCTAGCAAATTGTGGACTTAACGCATAAACGTGATGCTTCTAAAGCTTTGCGCAAAGTATTGATTACCCCAGAAGAAAACCACCATACGTGTGAGGGGCTGGCCACATAGCAACCAGAAGAAGTGACAAAACTGTTTGCATGCTAGAGTACTGTGCCTTGGCCCTTGCCTTCATAAGCCAGCTCAATTGTTGAATTCAAGTACTTCAGAATTTGAGTGCTGGTGGAAACTAGAATAAATTTGGCTGGATCCAAGCTTTTGTTTTCGTCGTTGCGATGACGCGTATAATGTCAAGTTTCCACAAAAATTTGCATGTTTTACATCGTGATAACTATAGAAGATTTTAAGTTACAGGCAAGTCATCACTGCAGTTGGCATGCCTATGAGGTTAAATAAGGTGCACGGTATAAGCGAATGCACATCATGGCATGGATGACACAAACCCATAAAAAGAATGTGTCAAGGTCTAGATACACCATCCCATAGAAAAACAAATTAGGGGAACGAAGCTTTTGGGATGCTTCCGAGATGGGGCCAGCTGCATGGCATTACAGATTTCAGCTGCACGTTGCCCAGGTTCCCTTGATCCCCTGAGTGCATGTGGTAGCCATTGCTACCAACAAGGGATGAAAGTTGCACTGCAACGCTGCCCCCAAAAGTAAGCACACATGATCGACAAGCGCCACCCTCATATCGGTTTGGTTTGCGATGTCAAGTGGATTTCAAGGTCCCCATTTTGGTGGCTACCTATGGACTACAATTTACGATGGAATGCATGCCTCTGCCAACACTAGTATAAAAGTCTTTAAATTTTCAACAATGGCAGTCCCAAAGAATGGACAAGCAGTTGCAGATTGGACTCATCTATAGTTGGACAATGTCACTGTGGAGATAAAGGTCCCCAAGGAATGGTACAATGGACTCATCTTTATTATTTCAGTCCAAAAAATGGACAAGCAGTTGCAGATTGGACTCATCTATAGTTGGACAATGTCACTGTGGAGATAAAGGTCCCCAAGGAATGGTACAATGGACTCATCTTTATTATTTCAGTCCAAAACAGTCGAAAAACTTGCAAATTTAACTGTTAAGGGTTGGACCCTAAGTGACAGATCAGGTGTTGCAGGTCCCCATGAACGGTTCACGATGCAGATGAAAATTCAGAGACAATATTATCATGTACTTATCTGGAAAGTTGGAGTTCATCGGGGGTAGTCTCAAATGAATCGAGGCATCAATGAGGCTCCCCGCCATTGGTGAGTGATGCACCCAAGACCGGCCACGAACACGCAGAAATTTCCCGTAATCACCAAGCGCAAAGCCCAGATGACTTTCAATAGACATGGCAAAATCAATGATTGTAACCAAGCGGGGCATTGCAGGTATGGCGCGTAACGCGAACGACTTTAGGAAGCAAATAAGGTCACGTTAGCTTACCGGTATCTGATAGAACACGCTTAATTTAAGAATGAAAAACTTATCTGACGTGAACAAGCTGCGGTTCTGAATATGCGGACGCGAGTAATTGAAGAAACTGAGTTGCCCGCGCAGAGGAGATTTCGACACTCAAACTCCGAGATGCCATACTGCGGCAACTCAAAGTACCTCATGCGACATGATAACATCTTTGATACTAATTCAAGTCTCGAAAAATGTTCAGCGGAATTCAGAGAGATCGGCAACCAAAAGTCGATACCATATGTAGCGCTGGAAGCGCTAAGGAAAGGAAGAGATAGGGAGACATCGGAATAGGACTTAGGAATAAGGCCAGATGCCAGTTACATCAGGCTATGCCAACGATAGATGATTGACATCCATCTGTATATGTATATCTATTCCCTCTCTAGCCTTGGCCATGGTTCCCATGCCCTACATGGAGGTACAAGACCTCGGGGACTGTACGGTACGCCAGATGGGTAAGGTCCCGACATCACATGTGACGGGGGACTGACTTAGGTAATGCTGGCTTAGTAGTACCTGGAAGGAGACCGTTACAGCGAGGGTAAACTCTAAATACATCCGCCACGGTCTGCACAATGCGGAACAGCATAAATTGATGATACCCACAACCGTTTTTACAAAACTTACTGTACGGGAGCAGGTCTAATTTCTGACAGTTCGACCACCGACCCTAGAGGAGCAGGATGCCGACGCATCTGATGCTTCCGTAACGATCCCCTGGACCTGAATTCTTTGAAGCAGACAGAACATTGTAAAGTCATTAATATTAAAAAAAAAGATTAGGTCTTAAGGCAGGACGCATCATTCTCCCCAATATGCCACAACTAGTTGCCCAACTTATATAAGCAGGCACGTGCCTTCACTACACTTACGAAGGTGGGCAATACATGCCCACCGCTAAATCGAACCAGTAAGTAGTGAAGACAGCTTAACCTTGTTGATCAAGCTTGTTGGTCAACACTATGTTATCAAGAATCGTAGTTGAATGGATGTCAGCAGACGGACGGTGCTCGCATGGGCAGGCACATAATCGTACGGCAACAGGAGAGTACCGAGGGGTCGTTGAAACTAAAACCCAAAGTCAAATAACATGCAGAAGCCCGCGCAGACACCAGTGACCATTTGCAGCGACTGTTGTCCTCAAAATTGAACTGTTAGACATTAAATTGTGAAGGTGGCAGTATGTCTTTTAAAATAACACTTCGTAATGATAACGTAGAACAGACGGGACAGAAGGGTAGAGCGACCATGTGGTTCCTGTCCAAGGATGTTCCGGGTTTTTGTGCCACAGTTGCAAAGGAATTGGGAATAAAAGCTTCGGAAGAGTTATCGTTTTACACTCCGAGCGGAGAGTTCTTAGAGACAGATGGGCTTCTTAGGGCCTTCATCAGAGCGGACAATGAGAATTCAATGGCCAATTTGTCGAAGTGGGGAATTTGCAATGACGAAGACTCTATCATCCTGTCTGTTAGCAGCAAAGCGGCAGAGCCAGGTGCAACCAAGGTTCGTCCGCCAAAAAAGAGGTTCGAGGTCTGGCAGCCAGACTGTGGGGCCGGAGTCATAACATACGGGTTGAGGACTGCGAATGATGGCAAGTTGATTGGGAGGCTCGCCAGCAAGAGCCTCGGCGAACATGGTAAGATGGTTTTGTTTCAGAAGTGCAACTTTGGTATGTGGCAAACTGACATCCTCTGCTGTTCATGTGACAGTGGAGAGTCAAGTTGAGATAGCATTCAATTGGATAGAAAATAGTATCTACAAAAAATACAAAAATGTTGTCATGGATTCTGCGGATTGCCAGTACGAGTCGCCAGGAAGCCATGTGAATTGGATGCGCGTAGGGATCGTTAAGTTAATCGCGGATGAAGGAAGACGAAATAATTAAGCTTTTAGATGAGATCCACAATTCGGAGTGTGCGAAAATGTTTTGATAGATAGCGTATATGACTCCCAATGGGACCTTGCGAGGGAGCGCCGCAACAGGGAGCTCCGCAGATCCGTCTATCAGCGCAATGTTCATTTGGTAGAAGAGAATAATCATCTCAAAGACGCGATTCAAGAGAACGAAAGGATTTATGCGGAGTTCCGTAAGGACGCCCGTAAGCGCACTCGGGTTACATTGACGTGGTGAACAGTTCGGTGCCACTTCGCAAGTTGCGAATAACTCTTTATTAGTACCGGTAAATAAAACCAAAAATTCAAAATGCAGATGATGTGCATGGACGCATCCGTAACGAGCTGCACGTATACAAATGGATGATGGACGTCAATTGGGCGTATAGCTCCGCGATGGCGACTAAGAACCGCAAGGCCATGCAACAGAAGATGACAGAAATCCACAATGGTATGGACGAGGCCATCTTCGAGAACCCTCAATCACCCATGTCAGCCCGGTTCTGGTCGGATACTCTACCGACACCTGTGGTGCTTGGCCCTAGGCATGCTTCCCCTAGGGACCCTCGCATGATGGCGTCTAGTCCAGCATACCGCCCCACTGTGGCCCTAGTTCCATATTCCTCTTGTGAGAGTGTGCGTGGTGAGTCAAGAGATGGCGGAGGGGGAGGTTAATATTTGTGATCATGCTTATTTGATGAAGGCTGCGGAGTTAATCTACTGCAAAACTCATTGCGATTTGTTTTAATTGGCTATTGTTAAGTTATTTTATCTTTTGCCACACTCTAGCTTCACTGCGAATCCTAAATCTCTTATCTTGCAAATGCTTTTGATATCCTTTAAGTTGAACAATCATGTGGGCCATCACTATCGCTAAATCCAAAGCCACGTCCCCTCCCCATGTGAATTAGATACGCCTAGGGATCGCGTTAAGTTAATCGCGGATTTAAAGGAGAAGGAAGACGAAAAAATTAAGCTTTTAAATGAGAACACAATTCAATTTGGAGTGTGCGAAAATGTTTTGCTAGATAGCGTACGACTCGCTATGCGACCTTGCGAGGGAGCGCCGAAACACGGAGCTCCGCAGATCCGTCTATCAGCGCAATATTCATTTGGTAGAAGAGAATAATTATCTCAAGGATGCGATTGAAGAGAACGAAAGGGTTTATGCACAGTTCCGTAAGGACGCCGGTAAGCGCACTCGGGTTACATGGACGTGGTGAACAGCTCGGTGCCACTTAGCAAGTTGTGAATAACTCTTTATTAGTAGTTAAAGGAAAAGTTCAAATCCAGATGATGCGAATCGACGCATCCGTAACGAGCTTCACGTATAGAAAGGGATGCTGGACGTCAAGTGGGCGTATAGCTCGGCGATGGCGACTAAGGACCCCGAGGCCATGCAACAGAAGATGACATAATTCCACACTGCCGTGGAAGAAGCCATGTCAACCCGGTTCTGGTCGGATACTCCACCCACACCTGTGGTGCTGTAACCGCGCTCGAGATCTCGTTCCGAGCAACGGCGGTACAATCGAAGGTCAGTGCGATCGTC
>KV908374.1:147606-150106 GCA_002005505.1 Botryococcus braunii
CCCCCTCGAAGGACTCTTGCCAGGACTCCGCTCTCCGGAAAGCAGATCGGCACGTTTTTCGAAGGCCTCCTGGAAAGCTCGGATCGTGGAGCCGCTCCTTCCAACAGAAAAAAAACAGTTTGGTGCAGTTGACTCTTTGACTATCACTTTCCGTGCGTGACGTTCTGCAGTGAAATTGATGCCATCTTGATACAGAAAGAACTATTCGATTATAAATAGAAACCTTGGAATGTGATTTAAATGCCAACTTGATCAAGTAAGCACGTACCGGATGTCATAGTTCATTGGGCATTATCAGATTGGACTTTCTTTGTTGATCGTGGTCAATCTCTGTCGAAGGGTTGAGCCACAACGCTGCACCTGACAAATCATCATTCGATCATTCCTAACACACCCACAACAGACACACCACCCACACACCAACAAGAACGACCACGACACAACACACAGCACACGCCACACGACACGACACCAACAAGCACAACCACACACACCACACCGCACACGCCACACCAACACACCAACACCCACACACCACCACAACACAAACCACACCACCACCACCACACCCCCCACGCCACCACCGCACACACACCACACACACCACACACACACGCACCCACACACCACCCAACACACGCACAAAAAACGCAAGACTAGCACACCACAACACACACACACCAACACACACACACAACAACACAACACACACACACAAAACAACTCACAACAAACAACACAAAAAAAAAAAAACAACACACACACACCACACCACACCACGCACACCACACCACACACCCACAGCAGCCACATAACACACACACAACACACACACAGCACACATACCACACACAAACACACAACACACCAACCACACACACCGCACACCACCACACACACCATCACACATGCACACACACACACCACACACACACACCACCACACCACCACACACCACACATACACACACCCCCCCACACACACACACACACCACACACACCACACACCCACATCACACCACAGCATACACACAGCCACACACACACACACACACAACACACACAACACACACACACACACACACACACACACACACACACACACACACACACACACAACAACACAGAGCTAGCATTCCTAATAGCATATGCATGACTGATCAAATAATTCATGAATGATAAAATATGCTGTATCGAGATTAAAACACATATGTAATGCATACTACTTGCGGTGTACACGTTTATGATTTTTGTCACATGCAACAAACACACACCACACACAACACAAAACACACACACAACACATACAAACACACACACAACACACACACAACAACCACAACACAACACACACACCACACACACACACACATGAGAGAGAGAGAGTGATATATATAGACCGGGTATAATATTTATATTCAATTCGGGAACCTGGGATCGTGCCGGAATGACTGAGTCGGGAGTCTTGATTAGACTCCCCACGAGAGCCGGCCCCTCCTGAAGCAAAGGATCATGGAACCCGTTTGCGAAGAGCCCACTCCTGGAACAGGTCGGATCGTGGAGACGGCCTCCTAAGAAGCTACCCACCCCAAGTGCATGCAGCTATAATACCATTGAAGATGCATTTATATACTAGCCTCCTTCAGGTTTGCGTTCGTGAAGGTTCAGTTCTGGCAAAGGGCAATGCGATGGCATCTGGAGTACGAGAGGTCTCTTGATCTGGGATCGAGCCGGAACGACAGAGTCGGGAGTCCAGATTAGACGCTTCCGAGACCGGTCCCTCCTGAAGCAAAGGATCGTGGACCGTTTTGCGAAGACACTCCTTGAACAAGTGGATCGTGGAGCCGCTTCCCAAGAAATGAAAGTGCGTGCAGCTATGATTCCTTGAAAGTATTGAAATACCAGCCCCCTGGCGTGCGTGAAACATAGCATATGCAATCGATGGCTGGTACACAGACTTTTGTGCATTGGTACACGAGACTGCAATGGATATATTTTCATTGATTGATCAATTAAACAAGCATGGCTGTCATAATTCCTTGGATGCATTGTCAGCGTAATATACTTCTTTGTTGAGCCTGGTTAGGAGATCTCCTGTCGAGGGCGGAGCCAGAGCACGTTGCCGTTCCTGTCAGCAAATCACGTTGCCGCACTGACTAACATGCATGATTATCTACTTAATTGACGACTAATCAATTGTGCTGTATCAACAATGTAACCCACATGTATTACATACTTACTTGATGCAGCGTCTCGCCACTCCCTTGTCCAAACCAGTCAGTGGCACACATGTAAAGACTTTGTTCTTATCTGATGCTTGAGCATCTTGAAGGAACGTCGACTTTTTGGAAGGTACAGACCATAAACAGCCTTAACACCTGTTGCAAGCAATACAGGCACTCTGGCTGGACTGAACTGAATTTTGACATCAGCTACCCAAATGCTGGAAAAAAAGAAACTGCCATCAGAACGTTGTACAACCACTATTGCTGGTATGCAC
>KV908374.1:155106-157606 GCA_002005505.1 Botryococcus braunii
AACGTTGTGCAAGAGCCTGTCCTAGAAAAGACTAAATTATTCTTTGGTTCACAATAACATGGTGGTGCATGCGTGCGTGCCTGAGTGTGTGTGTGTGTGTGTGTGTGTGTGTGTGTGTGTGTGTGTGTGTGTGTGTGTGTGTGTGTGTGTGTGTGTGTTACAGGTGAGTGGGGTTCGGGAGTGGGGGCTGGAGTGGGAGGGATGGAGCAAGGGAGGGCGAGGGAACGGAAGTGCGGCAAAGACATTCATTTTTTATTTTTATTTTTATTTTCTTGAGACTTTCGGTTAATGCAATTTGTACGGTCCCGCACAAAAACGATCGAACTACCTTCCCATGCATTATCCACTGTTGAGAAGGGGCACCCTCAAACTCTGCAGACCATTGCAGTCTGTACGGCTGGTCCCTGGGTAGTCTTTAAGCAATAGAAAAGACAGTTACACTTCAGCCAGAGTTTTAACCAGTTCTAATAGACACTAATCTGAAGGCACTGGGAACTTCTGCCAAGGTTGCATGGGCTAAGATGTGACAAGAGCCCAATGAGCAACGAACCAAGGTTTCCACTTACACAACACATTGGGAGACTCCAACAATTGAATATCCTGAGCAAATAGCAATACGGCTGAACAAGCCACGAGCTGAGCGACTATCATAAGGTCTTCAAAGTCGTACTGGGTCCTCTATTTAAAATGTTGAAGTATCGACCTGCTGCACCTAGAAATGTCACTATGAAAGCTGTATGCAATTGCATCCTATACGTTGTAAACTTTACGTACCAATCCTAATGTGAGAGCTGAAAGCAACTGCAAACCTAGTAAATTATCTGAATGCTGCTCCTTATGGCTCATTTTGGTCCGTTGCATTATATGTATTTCCCGCAAGGACACTCGTATCGATACTTGTTGCATCCCAGAGAGGCTTATCAAGTCATCTTTCTGATATCACGGGTTGCATCCCAAATAGGTTATCAAGTCATCTTTCTGAGGAGCCCCCAGCAGTAGCAGTCCCCTGATCCATGTTGCGTTATCTTTCTTCACAGGATTGGCGGCAAGGGACCAGTGGGAAAACACTGCGAAGGGACTCACAACAGGCACCACTCTCCAGGAGACAAAACCTCCTCTAAAGCTCCTTTTTTGGCGGCAAAAATCAGCTCCTTCCACTCTTTCCCCTGGGGATCGATTCCTCGATTGAGATTGGTCGCCATGTCTACGTCCATTGTCTGGACGCTTACCCTGAAATACACACAAATTTTTGACGCATTTTCCATATACCAATGAGCCCTGTACAAATGCACCTCCGGGGTACAGCTTCAAACACTACCCAGTTTAGCTTTTCCAGTGCATGGTCAATATAGGTCACTAATAACCAGATTGTTCTTGCAGGTGTTAACACGCAGAGGAAGGGGGCACAACATGCGGAGGGAGGCGCAATAAGCTGCAAACTCTTCCAGCACATTCTTTTAAAAAAAATGAAAGGCAACAAGCGTGGGGAGTAATTGTGCAGGTGCAGGGTCCCGATGGGCCAGCAGGGGTTTCATAGACAGGCAATACACTCCCTTGGAGTACATAACTTGGTCAGTCGAATAAGTCCGCCTGGGCTTGACTTCATTCCAGCAATATGATTGCCATGACATCAGCAAAGGGTTCTGACCAAATTTGTATTTTAAAATTTGCTGGTCCTACCATATGTGCTCTCGCGTGTTCTTTCGGACACTGCTCACTTTGTAATGTCCCAAATGTCCATCTGGCTTCTTATAACAGAACTTGGTGCTCCTTTTGACCAAGTCTGCGCTTTTGCCTTCACTCTGTGCGTCACTGGCACTAGTCGACCGTGTGCTTACGCATGGTGTCACCAAAGCCTGCATATGTACGACCCATAAGATACTGCAAGTCTTACAATTCCTTCAAAGCTTTGGAGCTCAGCGGTATTGAGACATGTGCTGGGAGGAGTGACAGAGCGGCAATGATCATCAATTGCACTGAGATCTGGTGTCATCACGGGAAGAACATGAAGTTCATGTGCTGTCCACAGTGCAAGCCTATTAACCTTTCTGGTCAGTACAACTTGTCACTTTTTATGAGCACAATGTCGCATACTTGACAGTGGTCACACACCTTTTTTCCCACTCTGCTTGAGAGAGGCCGCAGGTTGCTCGCATCTGCAGGATGAAGATTGGCTCCTTGAACTGGAGACTGCTGTTGGAGGCGCTTGCGCTTTGCCGAGACAGTTTTGCTCCTTGTCTTTTGAAGCAAAGCTGGCGGTGTGACAATCTTCATAGCCTGCCGGGCCCCTCCTGAAGCAAAGTCTGTGGGGGCCGGTATATCGGTAGTCCACCCCCCCCCCCCCCCGGGGGGGAGGTCCGCTTCCCACGAGCAAAGCCCCTCCTGAAACAAAGGATCGTGGATTACGGTGAAGGCCGGGGGCCGTCCTGAAGCGATCCCTCGACTGGGTAACCCCGTCGAATGGATTACAAGGCAGGTCTCGACTTTGCCTATCCCAACC
>KV908374.1:162606-167606 GCA_002005505.1 Botryococcus braunii
TCTATTCCCGGCAATCAAAGCGCAGCAATCAAAGCTCAGCTACCTGCCTGTATCCCGACATTCAAGCTTTGCCTCTATTCCCGGCAATCAAAGCGCAGCAATCAAAGCTCAGCCACCTGACGGGATAGGCAAAGCTTGGTGCCAACCAACCTATCCCAACCAGATGTGTTCCTCGGTTAGGTAGGTGGTCCCGTCAGGTGGCTTAGCTACCTGCCTGTATCCCGGCATTCAAGCTTTGCCTCTATTCCCGGCAATCAAAGCGCAGCAATCAAAGCTCAGCCACCTGACGGGATAGGCAAAGCTTGGTGCCAACCAACCAAAGCTGAGCTCTTTCGTCAATCAAGCTCTGATTTCTGAGCTTTGATTGCCGGGATAGAGGCAAAAGACGGGATAAGCATACTCTTCCGTGCCTACGCCTATCCGCTTATTGCCGGGAAAGAGGCAAAGGACCCGCTTATCCACTAGATGGGATAGGCATTGGCAAGGAAGAGTATGCCTACTCTTCCGTGCTTACGCCCATCCGCTTATTCCCGGAAAGAGGCAAAGGACCGGCTTATCCCCTAGATGGGATAGGCATGGCAGGAAGAGTTTGCCTATCCGGGAAAGAGGCAAAGGACCCGCTTATCCACTAGATGGGGTAGGCATTGGCAAGGAAGAGTATGCCTATCCTTCTAGTGGATAAGCAGGTACTTCGAGGCCCTGGTAATCCATTAGACGGGTTTGGAATGTGGATAAGCAGGTACTTCGAGGCCTGGTAATCCATTAGACGGGTTTGGAATGTGGATCCCTACGGGCCCAGGCACAGACAATCCAGATCTATCCACCTCGGATTTAGATGGACAGACTTCGCCTTTACTGCAGACAGTCCAGGCGACCGTCTTCGCTTGGACTACAGATTTAGACGGACAGACTTCACCTGGACTACCAGACTGCAGACTTTCCTGACTTGACTGTCAGTCTGCAGTCTGTCCAGGCGAAGTCCGGCTAGTAATCAGGTAAATCCGGCGGTAGTAGCGTACACAAGGACCTCCTGAAGCAAGTAGTAAGCAGGTAGATCGTCGGTCAAGCCCCAACAATCTACAAATCTTTCGAACAGCAGCTAAATCTCAACGGATCGTAGCAGCAAGGCCACTCTGCCGTTTACAATACTGCGTTCGTTCCAAGTCGTCTGCAAGGGATTTACCCCAACGAGCGAAGGGGATTGCCATCGAGTATGCTCCTGAGCTGGCACAGGCCAGCCTATCCGTAAACTGGTGACGAGCGTTGGGATGGATGACCCCGCTCCTAGCGCTCCTTCCACCTTAGAGGCGTTCAGGTGTTAGGAAACGGATGGTAGCGTTGCGCCACCGCCTTTTCAGGCGAGCGCATTACCAATTATCCGAACCGGCGGTTCCTCTCGTACTGAGCCGGATTACTATGGCGGGGTCGGCGCAACAGTAGGGTAAAACTAACCTGTCTCACGACGGTCTAAACCCAGCTCACGTTCCCTATTGGCGGGTGAACAATCTAGAGCTTACAAGACACAGCTACAACTTTCAAGGCGACCAGTAAGCGATGATGTTTTTGCTTAGGACGATGCCGCGGGGTTCCGTGCTCGAGAAAGGAACTAGATCAATGGGTGCCAGGGACTGCCAGCCGCTTCCGGGCCCCTCCTGAGCAAAGTTGTGGGGCCGCTAGCTGCAAAACCTGGGATCGAATCGGAATGACCGAGTCAGGAGTCCCGACTGACATCCCGGACCGGCCCCTCCTGAAGCAAGCATCGTGGAGCCCGTTCACACCACACGCACACACACACACACCACACACACACACACACACCACACACACACACCACACCCCACCCACGCACCCACCGCACACGCACACGCACACGCACACGCACCCACCACACCACACCACACCACCACACACACCACCACACCACACACACCCCACACCACCACACCCCACCCACCACACCACACCACCCACCCACCACACCCACACCACCACACACACCACACACACACCACACCACACACACCACCACACACCACACACACCACACCACACCACACACACACACCACCACACACACACACACACCAACACACACACACCACACACACACCTCACACCACACACACCGTTGACACAAACACAAACACTGTGGTGTGTTTGGTGTGTGTTTTTTTTGTGTGTGTGTGTTGTGTGTGTGGTGTGTGTGTGTGTTACAGGTGAGTGGGTTCGGGAGTGGGGGCTGGAGTGGGAGGATGGAGCAAGGAGGGCGAGGGAACGGAAGTGCGGCAAAGACATTCATTTTTTATTTTTATTTTATTTTCTTGAGACTTTCGGTTAATGCAATTTGTACGTCCCGCACAAAAACGATCGAACTACTTCCCATGCATTATCACTGTTGAGAAGGGGCACCCTCAAACTCTGCAGACCATTGCAGTCTGTACGGCTGGTCCTGGGTAGTCTTTAAGCAATAGAAAGACAGTTACACTTCAGCCAGAGTTTTAACCAGTTCTAATAGACACTAATCTGAAGGCACTGGGAACTTCTGCCAAGGTTGCATGGGCTAAGATGTGACAAGAGCCCAATGAGCAACGAACCAAGGTTTCCACTTACACAACACATTGGGAGACTCCAACAATTGAATATCCTGAGCAAATAGCAATACGGCTGAACAAGCCACGAGCTGAGCGACTATCATAAGGTCTTCAAAGTCGTACTGGGTCCTCTATTTAAAATGTTGAAGTATCGACCTGCTGCACCTAGAAATGTCACTATGAAAGCTGTATGCAATTGCATCCTATACGTTGTAAACTTTACGTACCAATCCTAATGTGAGAGCTGAAAGCAACTGCAAACCTAGTAAATTATCTGAATGCTGCTCCTTATGGCTCATTTTGGTCCGTTGCATTATATGTATTTCCCGCAAGGACACTCGTATCGATACTTGTTGCATCCCAGAGAGGCTTATCAAGTCATCTTTCTGATATCACGGGTTGCATCCCAAATAGGTTATCAAGTCATCTTTCTGAGGAGCCCCCAGCAGTAGCAGTCCCCTGATCCATGTTGCGTTATCTTTCTTCACAGGATTGGCGGCAAGGGACCAGTGGGAAAACACTGCGAAGGGACTCACAACAGGCACCACTCTCCAGGAGACAAAACCTCCTCTAAAGCTCCTTTTTTGGCGGCAAAAATCAGCTCCTTCCACTCTTTCCCCTGGGGATCGATTCCTCGATTGAGATTGGTCGCCATGTCTACGTCCATTGTCTGGACGCTTACCCTGAAATACACACAAATTTTTGACGCATTTTCCATATACCAATGAGCCCTGTACAAATGCACCTCCGGGGTACAGCTTCAAACACTACCCAGTTTAGCTTTTCCAGTGCATGGTCAATATAGGTCACTAATAACCAGATTGTTCTTGCAGGTGTTAACACGCAGAGGAAGGGGGCACAACATGCGGAGGGAGGCGCAATAAGCTGCAAACTCTTCCAGCACATTCTTTTAAAAAAATGAAAGGCAACAAGCGTGGGAGTAATGTGCAGGTGCAGGGTCCCGATGGGCAGCAGGGGTTCATAGACAGGCAATACACTCCCTTGGAGTACATAACTTGGTCAGTCGAATAAGTCCGCCTGGGCTTGACTTCATTCCAGCAATATGATTGCCATGACATCAGCAAAGGGTTCTGACCAAATTTGTATTTTAAAATTTGCTGGTCCTACCATATGTGCTCTCGCGTGTTCTTTCGGACACTGCTCACTTTGTAATGTCCCAAATGTCCATCTGGCTTCTTATAACAGAACTTGGTGCTCCTTTTGACCAAGTCTGCGCTTTTGCCTTCACTCTGTGCGTCACTGGCACTAGTCGACCGTGTGCTTACGCATGGTGTCACCAAAGCCTGCATATGTACGACCCATAAGATACTGCAAGTCTTACAATTCCTTCAAAGCTTTGGAGCTCAGCGGTATTGAGACATGTGCTGGGAGGAGTGACAGAGCGGCAATGATCATCAATTGCACTGAGATCTGGTGTCATCACGGGAAGAACATGAAGTTCATGTGCTGTCCACAGTGCAAGCCTATTAACCTTTCTGGTCAGTACAACTTGTCACTTTTTATGAGCACAATGTCGCATACTTGACAGTGGTCACACACCTTTTTTCCCACTCTGCTTGAGAGAGGCCGCAGGTTGCTCGCATCTGCAGGATGAAGATTGGCTCCTTGAACTGGAGACTGCTGTTGGAGGCGCTTGCGCTTTGCCGAGACAGTTTTGCTCCTTGTCTTTGAAGCAAAGCTGGCGGTGTGACAATCTTCATAGCCTGCCGGGCCCTCCTGAAGCAAAGTCTGTGGGGGCCGGTATATCGGTAGTCCACCCCCCCCCCCCCGGGGGGGAGGTCCGCTTCCCACGAGCAAAGCCCCTCCTGAAACAAAGGATCGTGGATTACGGTGAAGGCCGGGGGCCGTCCTGAAGCGATCCCTCGACTGGGTAACCCCGTCGAATGGATTACAAGGCAGGTCTCGACTTTGCCTATCCCAACCAGATGTGTTCCTCGGTTAGGTAGGTGGTCCCGTCAGGTGGCTTAGCTACCTGCCTGTATCCCGACATTCAAGCTTTGCCTCTATCCCGGCAATCAAAGCGCAGCAATCAAAGCTCAGCTACCTGCCTGTATCCCGACATTCAAGCTTTGCCTCTATTCCCGGCAATCAAAGCGCAGCAATCAAAGCTCAGCCACCTGACGGGATAGGCAAAGCTTGGTGCCAACCAACCTATCCCAACCAGATGTGTTCCTCGGTTAGGTAGGTGGTCCCGTCAGGTGGCTTAGCTACCTGCCTGTATCCCGGCATTCAAGCTTTGCCTCTATTCCCGGCAATCAAAGCGCAGCAATCAAAGCTCAGCCACCTGACGGGATAGGCAAAGCTTGGTGCCAACCAACCAAAGCTGAGCTCTTTCGTCAATCAAGCTCTGATTTCTGAGCTTTGATTGCCGGGATAGAGGCAAAAGAC
>KV908374.1:180106-185106 GCA_002005505.1 Botryococcus braunii
CGGGCAACCGAGCGAAGTACCTGAGCGAGGTTGTACTGCGAACTAGATCACAAGGCAAGTCATGCACTATGCCAAGGACCCTACTAGAGCATTATACCCTAGGAAATGCTACATGCCCTCCCCCTTGGCATAAGCTATGAGATGATGTTTATGGCAAATGGGGCCACAAACGTAAGACAGGGGTATCACGAACCCTGCTTACTGTAACTATAGACAATCACACCTCCTATAGTTACTACATAACGCAAGTCAGAGGATGAAATCCACAAGCAAGTTTAGCACGACACAGACGAGGGACTCATCTGCTCAATGCTCGAATACCTTAACATTCTAAGGACTATCGTTTGCAAGGCGGATCCTCTAACTTAGGGGACGAACTCCCTAGACAGCACTCACACCAGTGATGAAACAATAAGGTTGAGTCATTAGACTAGCACTTGTCCAAACCTTAGGTCCAGTTACCCTGCTACGCAGTGCAACCTTCGCTTGAGGTGGCTTTCCAACAACGGGCATAAGGCATATTGTCTAGAGCAGCAAGCTAGACACACTAACTGCCACATGTTGTATCTCATGGGTAAGATACCAAAGCAAGTTATTCAAGCACGGAACTACAATTTGCAGCTACACTGCAACAGCAAGTGCATCACAAAGTGGAGCCGTGGGTCAAGGAAACATAACCCATGCAAAACATATAACCAAGAGACATGCATGCAAATCCCCAATCACGAATCCCCCTCCCAGACCCTTCCACCCTCCCTCCCTCCCAAACCCAAGCTAGCTGGCATTGAAGCTCCAAGGGTCATCAGCCGCAAGTGGCTGGAAAAGGCTCAAGCCGCAAATGGCTTAATCAAGGGATGCCCGCAAGTGGGACTTAGGAGAAGACAGGGGCAGCTGCCACGTCATCAGCCAGATGGCGAACATGGGCAAGAGGCTCCCAAGTATTCTCAGTCTCATCGTAGCCTTTCCATTTGACTAAGTAGCGCCAAGACTTTCCAACTCTCTTCTTAGCTATGATGGCCTCCACTTCGTACACGCCGCCACGCCTGTCTGCATACAAAGGAGGTGGTGAAGTAACGGTCACTGGTACAGATGAAGATACATATGGCTTCAACTGGGAAACATGAAATACAGGATGAACGTTAACAGTCTCAGGCAACACAAGCCTAAAAGCTCGAGAACCAACTGCTGCAGCAATCACAAAGGGCCCAAAATACTTAGCTGATAACTTGGACGAGAGCCCAGGTTCAAGCTGGTTCTTCCTCGCAGCCAGCAAGACCTGGTCCCACACCTTAAAAGGATGGTCCCGTCTCTTCTTATCCGCGTAAGTCTTCTGCCGTTGCTGTGCAGAGGCAAGGTTAGATTTGGCACTCTTTAAGGCAGTCTAATATATTCATAAAGGCCTGCCAAAAATGGCTAGTGAACCTAGGATCTCTATCACTCACAATTGAGGTAGGCATTCCAAATCTCACAAAGACCCTGTCAATAAATAGTTGTGCAAGCTGGGGTGCAGTGATAGTTTTATTGCATGCAGCCAATACACACAACTTAGAAAACCTATCAACAAATACCACAATAGAATCAAACCCACAACAGACAGGTAAATCAGTCACTAAGTCCAGGGAAACGCTCTGCCAAGGTCCATCCGGAATAGGTAGTGGCTGGAGCAGTCCATAAGGTACAGTTCCCGTCCCTTTAGTGCGCTGGCAGGTGTCACAAGACCTGCAAAAGTCCCTGACTGACGAGTTGAGCCGTGGCCACCAAAAGTTCCTGCAAACTAAGTCATGCATCTTATTAATCCCAAGATGTCTAGAAAAGGGGGTGGAATGACACTCTCTCAATACCTTCTCTCTCATTGCATCAGGGACAAATACTCGACCTGACTGCACAGAATAAGGTATAGTGTCTCTCATCACCAAACACCTTCTTCCACCAGTTTAGTAACTGTGGGGTCATTAGTACACAGCAAAGCAATTTCTGGTAGGAGGGACGAGACAGAAACAGAGGAGACATGCATTACTGCTAAATCAACACGCCTGGATAAAGCATCTGCAACAACGTTGTCAGTCCCTTTAACATATTTGATGTCAGGCATGAACCTCATGATCTCAGTAAGCCAACGTTCTTGTCTACTAGTCCTAACAGGAGCAGTAAGTAAATACTTAAGTGCTTGCTGGTCAGTGTGCACAGTAAACTTAGCCCCTAGCAACAAATGCTTCCACTTCAGTAATGCATGTACCAGGGCAAGCAATTCTCTATCATAGGGTGCTAACTTCCTTTCAGGGGGTTGGAATTTCCTGGATTCGAAGGCCACGGGCTGCAGTCCCTTCCCTTGATCCTGCTGTAGTACAGCTCCAACAGCAAATCCTGAGGCGTCTACATGTACAACAAAAGGTTTGTCTAAATCAGGCATCAACAGGCAAGGAGGAGTAGAAACAAGATCTTTCAGTGCAACAAAGGCTTCCCTCTGGGGTCCCTCCCAGGTCCAAGGCATATCCTTCTTAAGCAACTCAGTCATAGGATAAGCAACATCTGCAAAATGGTCAATAAAAGTGTCATAATATTGTGTCAACCCAAGGAACCCTCTCAACTGTGACACATTACAAGGAGTGGGCCAATCCTGAATGGCAGCAACCTTCCTAGGATCCACCTTGATCCCATCCGGTGTCAACAGGTGCCCAAGGTATTCCACCTGCTTGGCAGCAAATTCACACTTAGACCTTTTACAATAAAATTTATGTTCCCGTAACACTGACAAGACAGTTCTTAGATGCTCCATATGTTCTGCAACAGATTTAAAATAAATGAGGATATCGTCTAGGTACACTAGCACAAATCTGTCAAGAAAGGGAGCCAAGACAGAGTTCATTACAGCCTGAAAGGTGGCAGGAGCATTAGTCAACCCAAAAGGCATCACAGTAAATTCATAATGACCATAACGAGTTTTAAATGCAGTCTTTTCTATACTGTCTTCATGCATACGTATCTGATGATACCCAGAAGCCAGATCAAGTTTAGAAAAGATACAACTGCCATGAAGTTGTTCAAACATCTCATCAATTCTAGGCAATGGGTGCTGGTTCCTAACAGTAATCCTATTCAAGGCTCTATAGTCAATGCACAAACGCCAGCCACCATCTTTCTTTGGGACAAATAAGATAGGTGCACCAAAAGGGGATGTTGATGGGCGGATGAAGCCTCGCTCCAGGAGCTCTTGTAACTGCGCACGAAGTTCAGCCAGCTGAGCTCCGGACAGTGGGTAAATACGAGAGACTGGAGGAGTTGCCTCCGGCTCCAATCTGATATGGTGGTCTCCAGCACGAGTAGGGGGTAGGCCTTCAGGAAGTCCAGATAAAACATCTTGAAACTCCTGCAAAAGCTCCTCCAACTCTGGCACATTATATGCATCAGTATCTGGACTGTCAGTCACTGCATTTAATTGAACAACATAGATTGATTCACCCAACTTCACCATCTCTTCTACTTCCATAGAAGAAACCACATATTCTGGCATGCCTGACCTCTGACACCCCAAAAGTACATATGTTTGATCAGCATGAACCAAGGACACAGCATTCAATTTCCAATTTACAACTGGGTTAAAAGCAGTAAGCCAAGGTTTGCCCAAGACAAGATCATAATAAGTCAACTCAGTAGGGAGGCAGGTGACTCTAAAACCCAATGTCCCAACAGTCAGGTCAGTTGACACACTATGTCCTACCATAGATGTTCTGCCATCAGCTACTCTCACAGTAACATGTGAACTCATAGATTCAGTGGGAAGGGCAAGCTCATGCACAAGTTTATCATCAATAAAATTTGCAGAAGCTCCACTGTCTAACAAAATCCTGACAGTCCTACCAGCAAGAGTTCCCTCAAACTCAATACAAGTACCAGAAAGATCAAGACCATCCACAATGTGTCTACTGTCAAGCTGAACAAAAGAGTCAAAACAGGTTGCAGGCAGTGGCTTCTTCTTCTCACCGAGACAGCCAGACTGTACCAAACAACTAAACAAGGGCAAGCCTGTATGGGAATTGCAATGGGGTGTGCACATAGTGGTGGAAGATAAACCCAATGCAGCCAAAACAGAAGCCGAGAGTAGTAATTCATGTGACTGCTGTGAAGTAGTCCCTTCCAGCACCTGCTCACAATGGCTTTGACAAGAGAGCACAGTCAATCTTGTTCCTGGCAACAACTGTGACACAAGCTGGCTGACAGAATCCTCTCTATCACTACTATCAACAAACAAAACAACATGAGCATCACTATCAATAAGGTGAGGAGCTGCATCTCTCTTAAACATACTCTCAGGACTGATCAGGTCACTGGCAGAGGGGGATGTCTGAAACTCTCTACACAAACCATGCCCACCTACAATATGGGTCATGAAATTATGGTAACAACTGTGGAAATAATTCTGCAGATGACCAAGCTCATACAAAACAGGAATACCATACTGGGGCTCTGAACAGTTGGCTGGCATCATAAACAGGACTCACACTGCTGTTTTACCAAAGAAGACCAACAAATCAAGTAGTACTTGACTTGCGCTTGGGTTGTCTGAGCTCTGGATGCAATTTCCAGCAACGCTCTGCTGCGTGTCCTGCCTTGCCACAATGTGCGCAGGGCTGCGCAGAAGTTTTTGTCGGGCCTGGTGACTTGGAGTCAGGGGAGTACTTTGGAGCAGGGTTCACAGGCTTAGACGGTCCTGGGAGGTCTGATATTGTCACAGCATGCTTGAAGCAGTCTTCCAAGGTCTGGGGATACTGTAGGGAGATGCTTTTCTGAAGATCAGCCCCTGTGAGAGACTCAGCAACTGCTCTAAATGCCTCTTATGCAGCTCTACAGGCCTAAAAGCAGCAGTAAGTGCAGTCACAAAAGCTTCCCACGTCCCATAAGCAGCAAGACTCCCTGAAGCAATTAACTTAAACTGCCCAGTCCACCAATCCAACGCTAGAACGTCGTAGCCACCTCCACCGAGCGGATGCCAAGCCTACATC
>KV908374.1:200106-202606 GCA_002005505.1 Botryococcus braunii
ATGAGCTATAGAAACGTTGTGCAAGAGCCTGTCCTAGAAAAGACTAAATTATTCTTTGGTTCACAATAACATGGTGGTGTGCATGCGTGCGTGCCTGAGTGTGTGTGTGTGTGTGTGTGTGTGTGTGTGTGTGTGTGTGTGTGTGTGTGTGTGTGTGTGTGTGTTACAGGTGAGTGGGGTTCGGGAGTGGGGGCTGGAGTGGGAGGGATGGAGCAAGGGAGGGCGAGGGAACGGAAGTGCGGCAAAGACATTCATTTTTTTATTTTTATTTTTATTTTCTTGAGACTTTCGGTTAATGCAATTTGTACGGTCCCGCACAAAAACGATCGAACTACCTTCCCATGCATTATCCACTGTTGAGAAGGGGCACCCTCAAACTCTGCAGACCATTGCAGTCTGTACGGCTGGTCCCTGGGTAGTCTTTAAGCAATAGAAAAGACAGTTACACTTCAGCCAGAGTTTTAACCAGTTCTAATAGACACTAATCTGAAGGCACTGGGAACTTCTGCCAAGGTTGCATGGGCTAAGATGTGACAAGAGCCCAATGAGCAACGAACCAAGGTTTCCACTTACACAACACATTGGGAGACTCCAACAATTGAATATCCTGAGCAAATAGCAATACGGCTGAACAAGCCACGAGCTGAGCGACTATCATAAGGTCTTCAAAGTCGTACTGGGTCCTCTATTTAAAATGTTGAAGTATCGACCTGCTGCACCTAGAAATGTCACTATGAAAGCTGTATGCAATTGCATCCTATACGTTGTAAACTTTACGTACCAATCCTAATGTGAGAGCTGAAAGCAACTGCAAACCTAGTAAATTATCTGAATGCTGCTCCTTATGGCTCATTTTGGTCCGTTGCATTATATGTATTTCCCGCAAGGACACTCGTATCGATACTTGTTGCATCCCAGAGAGGCTTATCAAGTCATCTTTCTGATATCACGGGTTGCATCCCAAATAGGTTATCAAGTCATCTTTCTGAGGAGCCCCCAGCAGTAGCAGTCCCCTGATCCATGTTGCGTTATCTTTCTTCACAGGATTGGCGGCAAGGGACCAGTGGGAAAACACTGCGAAGGGACTCACAACAGGCACCACTCTCCAGGAGACAAAACCTCCTCTAAAGCTCCTTTTTTGGCGGCAAAAATCAGCTCCTTCCACTCTTTCCCCTGGGGATCGATTCCTCGATTGAGATTGGTCGCCATGTCTACGTCCATTGTCTGGACGCTTACCCTGAAATACACACAAATTTTTGACGCATTTTCCATATACCAATGAGCCCTGTACAAATGCACCTCCGGGGTACAGCTTCAAACACTACCCAGTTTAGCTTTTCCAGTGCATGGTCAATATAGGTCACTAATAACCAGATTGTTCTTGCAGGTGTTAACACGCAGAGGAAGGGGGCACAACATGCGGAGGGAGGCGCAATAAGCTGCAAACTCTTCCAGCACATTCTTTTAAAAAAAATGAAAGGCAACAAGCGTGGGGAGTAATTGTGCAGGTGCAGGGTCCCGATGGGCCAGCAGGGGTTTCATAGACAGGCAATACACTCCCTTGGAGTACATAACTTGGTCAGTCGAATAAGTCCGCCTGGGCTTGACTTCATTCCAGCAATATGATTGCCATGACATCAGCAAAGGGTTCTGACCAAATTTGTATTTTAAAATTTGCTGGTCCTACCATATGTGCTCTCGCGTGTTCTTTCGGACACTGCTCACTTTGTAATGTCCCAAATGTCCATCTGGCTTCTTATAACAGAACTTGGTGCTCCTTTTGACCAAGTCTGCGCTTTTGCCTTCACTCTGTGCGTCACTGGCACTAGTCGACCGTGTGCTTACGCATGGTGTCACCAAAGCCTGCATATGTACGACCCATAAGATACTGCAAGTCTTACAATTCCTTCAAAGCTTTGGAGCTCAGCGGTATTGAGACATGTGCTGGGAGGAGTGACAGAGCGGCAATGATCATCAATTGCACTGAGATCTGGTGTCATCACGGGAAGAACATGAAGTTCATGTGCTGTCCACAGTGCAAGCCTATTAACCTTTCTGGTCAGTACAACTTGTCACTTTTTATGAGCACAATGTCGCATACTTGACAGTGGTCACACACCTTTTTTCCCACTCTGCTTGAGAGAGGCCGCAGGTTGCTCGCATCTGCAGGATGAAGATTGGCTCCTTGAACTGGAGACTGCTGTTGGAGGCGCTTGCGCTTTGCCGAGACAGTTTTGCTCCTTGTCTTTTGAAGCAAAGCTGGCGGTGTGACAATCACGCCCCGCAGATTGGCCTCCACAGGAGAATCTAAGATGGCAGCAAGCGATGGGCACACAAGGTCTTGCACCTTCCCTGCTTGCACTTCTGCTGCTCCATGTGCCTCGCCTGCTGACATAGGGAGGCTGCTGTGGAGGTGAAATTGAGGCTGGAGTTCTGGAAGCCGTGAAATTGATTTTGATTGGGCTCTAATTTCATGGTGTTGGCTTATTATTGGTGATGA
>KV908374.1:207606-215106 GCA_002005505.1 Botryococcus braunii
TCTCTCTTCTCTTCCCACCCTTTCTCTCTCTCCCTCTTCCCCCCTCTTCTCTCTGTCTGTGTCTGTGAGTGTGTGTGGGGGGGGACCCACCTACACCCACTCCCCCCTCCTGCACGCACACGCACGCACGCACGCACGCACACACACACACACACACACACACACACACACACACACACACACACACACACAGAGAGAGAGAGAGAGAGAGAGAGAGAGAGAGAGAGAGAGAGAGAGAGAGAGAGAGAGAGAGAGAGAGAGAGAGGAGAGTGAGAGTGAGAGTGAGAGAGAAGGGGGGTAGGGGGTACAGACAGACAGACACACACAGAGAGAGAGGGGGGGGAGGAGGGAGAGGGAGAGAGTGAGAGTGAGAGAGAAAGAGAGTCGAGAGATGAAGTTTTGTGCCTCGATGTCTCTGACTTGCAGAGCCATTATGTAAAACGACCTGGCATGTTTTTTAGCATGAGGCGAAAGGGAAGAGGCTGTACCCCAATAGCTTTGGGCCTGGCGTGTCAGGAACAACCACCGCAGCTTTTTTCAAAGGAACAGAATGTGGCTTCGTGCTTTTGGTCTGCCAATCTCCAGTCCCTCCTGTGGCCAGCAAGCTTGCTCTATATCGTCTGCTGTCTTTAAACTGATTCTGAGTATCCCTTGGAGGTACGGATGAGCTCCCAACTCTGGGGAGGCCAGCAGTCTGTGGACCTGAAAGAGTGCCTGCAAAAAGAGTTCAGATTGACCCGTACCAAGAAAGACTTTTACGTGCACGCCCACGCATGTCTTGGGTTGTATCTGTGTCTGCAACGCGCCTGCATGTGAGTTAGCATGAATCATATGCCTGCTTGCATGCATGCCTGGGTAAGTCTATGCCTATCTGTGTGTTGCAACATGCCCAAATATGTGTTTGCGTGGCCAACAATTTGCATGGTTCGAGTTTACAATCCAGAAAATGGAGGTGAGTTACAGGCACCGTCAGAATTTCATTGCTTTTTCATCTTTTGCTTGTCTCCGGTTTTTCGCAAAACCTAAATCAGAGACATGTATGATACCCCTACATGGCAACCTAAAGGGTTGGGAAATGAAAGCAATCCACCTCGGAGAAAATATGTGACAATGCTTATTGTGATATTGCACTGCAACCGAGGTGGGATGTTCTCCCCACCGCATGAAACGTTGCTACCCTGAAAGCAGGGAATCCTCTCTGACCACATTTGAAACCTTGTCTTTACTTAAGGGTATGCAAAAACTGGTTTTGGACGTGGGAAAATGGGAGAGGGGGAGCAAAAAGGTCGCCAGTGCCTTAATACATACCAGATCGCAGCCTCCGAATACTTGATCCCTCGAGCCCTTGCACCCGCTGCAAAGCTTTGCTGGGCCGTCTCTCGCCCAGAGTAATGACTTTTTCAATGCCCCTGCAAAAAGAATGACTTGATCAAGGAGCAGCCATTGGGGTTGAAAGGGACAAGGGATAAGAAGCAATGATGCAATGATGCAATAACCACCAAAATATGCTTTCAGGCACGCTTCAACTTGATATCAGATGGGCAGATGTGTGTGTGTGTGTGTGTGTGTGTGTGTGTGTGTGTGTGTGTGTGTGTGTGTGTGTGTGTGTGTGTCTGTGTCTGTGTGTGTGTGTGTGTGTGCGTGTGCGTGTGCGTGTGTGTGTGTGTGTGTGTGTGTGTGTGTGTGTGTGTGTGTGTGTGTGCGCACCTGAGTGAGTCAAGACAGCAAATGTGCAGACTTTGAAATGGGCAAAAGAGCTGCATGCATGATTTAAAGTGTACAGAAATGCTATGCACGCAAGGTCAATACCCATGGTTCAAGTACGGCCGCTTTTGGCGGACAGGACGGCTGACGTGGCTGTTGTGCCTGTGATTGCCCCGATCACGGCTGGAGGTGTAACCCCCAAAGCCAGTTCCACTATATGTGCCTGAAACCTGATGGCCACTTGGACAAGGATGCTGACCAGTGGGCCCGATGCTGCCGCCTGCTGCAGATGAGTTCTGCCCTGCGCTTGGGGGCCTTCCACTCTGAGGGTTCTGTAGGGTCAACACTTGGTTTGTTCCAACATAGCTGTCCGTCTGGCCCAGGTCCCTGTGCAAAGCACCATGATTAATGACAAGAAGGGGCTTGCAAAACAACGAGGGTGCAGGGCGTGCAAGAGTACGGCCCCTTACAGCTGATGAGGCAGCTATAAGTGAAAATTGAATTGACTTCAGTATAGTAGGGGATTTGAGATTAATGCTGCAAGACCCCTCGACGGTTTCATGGGTTTCAAGCGGTTTCCTTGGCCATCTATCATAAGTAGACTGCCCTGGTCAAGGTTGAATGTTAAAACACAGTCTAGTCAGGGGTCAACTGTGTGCACTAAACTTCAACACATCTTCATATAGAAGTCATTCCAGAAACGCAGGGTGTACCCTTGGAGCTCAGATGGCGCAGTGCACTGGTGGCTGTTGGTGTCATTAAAGTCTGCTCTCTCCTCTCTGCTGGACTCTGTACCTGTGGAATCAACCATCCTGCCAAACTCCTCCATGATCTCTGGCAAGCTTTCACCTGCAAGGGAAAGGCAGGTGGAGTTTGGTATTACGTTTGGTAGTACATATGCGATGCATTTTGAAGTTGTCCTGCAAGTATAGAGTACCAACAAACGAAATATTTGTAGACTCCAGACTCCTTTTGTGGCTCTCTCTGACTGGTTGGGTGTAGAGCAGTTACCATAACGAGGCTTGAGGACGCGCTTGAAGAACCATCGATCGGGGTCTCCAGTTGCACATGAAGTCAACTCAATTAAGAGCGCTCCGAAGGAGCGTTCAGATGCAGATATGTCCCGGTTCTTGTCTTCAAGCTGATCACCTGAGTGAGGAAAAATAGGGCTTGATGGTGCTTTACTGGCTGCTCTGATCATTCATGTCAAGGCTATCTGCGATTGGGTGCAGTCTGATAAAATATGCTGATGATGACATAATCCTGCTACAGTGCTGGCACATAGGAAGGGGTGTGAAGCTGACAATAACAACCTGTATCTAGTTATAAACTAGCAAAAACCTCTAATTCCTAACACCAATCTTGCTGGAGGAGCATTCGTTCGTTCATTCGTTAATTGAGATTTAAGGAACTGGCGAGGGAAAGTGTCACCTTCAAACCGCAGGGTCTGTAACTCCAGGCCAAGTATGACCTGCAATGCAACTCGGGCTTGCCGAGAAGAATCGGGGGGTATGGTCTTCATGTCGTGAACAAGTAATATGTCAGACAGCAATCTCTGGACAAGACTTGAGTCTGCAGACATGCTTTGGGACAGAACAAGCAGCTCAGCCGATGTTCCCTTCACAGAACTACAGCCATGTGTGAGCGCAGCATTCAAAACTGCAGGTGCTGGCAACCTGCAAAGCCCCCAAAGATCTTAGCCCTGCAAATCATGCCGATAAGCAAATAGCTTTGAACATCCACAACAGATGCCCCAGAACGTTGAATGACAGAACGTATTTTAAAGCCTGCGAAGTTTATCCTTTTATTACATTTAAAAGAAACTGCAAGATCAAACTATTCGTTTATACAACTTGTAATTGTTTGCTGGTCCAATGAGATTATGGTTTTGGTAGAGACGCCTTCAAGCAGGTGCACGACATGTTCTGCGTTTGTAATAGTGCATGTTCTACCAGCCTAGGGAGGTTAAGCATCACCGTTGAAGGGTTGAAGCAGCAGCAGCAATTAAGGATTGGCCATGCTCTGCTGCCAACTGTAGCTTTTTTCGTAAAGCATCACACTGAGTCCACATGTCCGGGAAAGCATCACGTGCCCTGCACGCATTATTCCTCATCACGAACTGACGTTGGTCTTGCAAGCTGCATATTTATTATTTTGCAAGCACATGCTATAAGATTGTGATTTTGGACGTTTCACCTTATTTGAAACGGTTTATCAGGAAAAGCCTGCAGAACAATATGTTCAGGATAGATAAGCAAGCCATGTTGTGGAGCCACATTGAAAACTTTGTCTTTTGGGTAGGCAAATCTGGTATCTGTACAGCAGGATCTAGTATACTAGTCCGGGAAAACAACAATGACAGACAACGACGACGACGACGACAACAACAACAACAGCAGCAGCAGCACCAACTCAAGTGCAACAACACTACGAACAACAGCAGCAATAACAATAATAATAGTAATCATTGATAATGAATTTCGCTATAACTATAATAATACCCATCCCAACACTGATATTGCAATAATAATGTTGGTGGTGCAGATGAAACTATGAGATTAGCGTTGGTAATGTCCTAATGATGATGTGGCGATGATGATAGCAAGAACAATTTGCTAAACCGGCAATTATAACAATAGTAGATAACAGTACATTCAACAACAAATTGATGATAATAATACTTCTACACCGGTACTGATCTTAAGTGGACCGAAGCAAAAGGAGGCTTTGTGACGAGTGGGACAAACCTGATTGCTGCCTGCATTGTGTCTAGTGCCATTTGAAGAGCAGTCTCGCTTCCCAAAGGTGTTGGACAGGTAAAACCTGGCTCTTGTTGAATGTCTTCTGCCGCAGGCATCGCGTCCATGGGTTGTTGAAAGTCACCTGCTCCCACAATACAGTGAAAAACATAAACAGTCGTGGCAAAGGGGGCAGGGGTAGACATTATACTTGCATTGGCGGCAGACTCTGCGCTAACAAGCCAATTTGTCTGGCACATGTGCTCCAAGAAACGTGCCCCAAGAACTAACATTTTCTTTCAGTACTGTGTGAAACCCATTGTCAGGACAGGGCGCAAAGACAGGGCTGCAGGGTATGATCTGCTGTCTGGTAGTATCATTTCAAAGGTTGGGACAAGACAAGCTCAACAATCATGGGTGCAGGATGGTCACCTCTGCCCTTTGTTATTTGGGACGCAACGGCTGCCTGTTCTTGTGCAGCTACCAGGACCAAGCACCCAGCATCCTACAGCAGAATCAGAGCTATTTGTGAATTGAACCAAACGTGAAATGAAACGTAAAAGTCAAGGAACCAGAGCTCTGTATGCAGAGACCCTGTACAAGCTATGCATCCTTCAACAAAGCATGATAACGAGGTACGTCATGTGATGGTTCAGTATCCAGTAGTACTTACAATTTCAGGAATGACCCTCAGAAAGCATACGTTGAAGGAGAAACCCATTGGAGGTTGGACAACACTGGCAAGAAGAGAAAATTGTGGCACACCTTCACCACCCCTGGAACGCTCTTGGAATGCCTGGCTTTCTTCTTGACGGCTCCTGGCTCTACCCTTGTTGGAACTGTCTCTGCAAGTCAGGAGCACTCCAGTTTCAGCACCCAGCCCAACTCTACCTGATTTGCCTCCCAACCAAAGCTGTACGCCCAGGCAACAGTACTGCACTTCTGCAACCAATTCAACATCTAAAAGTCCGCCAGTACCATTGTTATCTGCATTCCCTGGCATGCTATGGCCTGCATACGCATTGCTTCGCACCTGCCCTGCACCAATCTACAAGCACAGTCGGACTCACCATCTCCTACGATAGCTGCCAATCCAAGCGCAATCTCATCTTCGCTGGATCCTCCAAATAGAGGGTCTTCTGGAGAAACAACTGCTGCACTGTCAGCCATCGGTAGGACCAAGCATTCCTCTGCACAGGGCCCCAGAAGTGGTCGCATGTATGTACCCAGCTGATATGGAGACATTTCTCCAGCCAATCTTTCCACATCTCTTAAAAGGCCCCCGTTGAAGTTGTCCCTGCACAAGAAAGGGCACGGTGATGCCTAAACAGTGGTGAGGCAGACACACCGCAGTCAGGTCAACAAAAATAGGTAAGACAGGTCTCGTTACACTACTAAAGTTGAGACACCGGGTGTGCTGAAGTGGTAATTATGAAACAGGTGTTCGTCTTCAGGAGCTAATCAATATTGGATACATGGACAGCAAAATTGTCTTCCTCTGTAATGTGTACTAAAGAGCATAGGCCTACAAAAGCCCGACTTCAACATAGAAAATTAAGAATGATCCGGACCCCTAACGAAAAATGCTACACTCCGTATGAAGGTTGTCGACAGTGCTGGACAAGGAAGAGAAGAATGTTTGAAAGGTCATTACCGGAGAATGGCGTTAATGGCTTGATGTAGAGCACTCTGAGTGTCCTGCAGGCTGACATTAGGACGTGGGCCTTGAACAATGAATCGGCTTCCTGCGACGGCAAATGCAAGTGTGCAGCTTAGTCTATTATGTGTTTAGCTTTTTAGAGGCCAAAAGAGTTTTAACAGGGCCACATGGAGTTTGTGCCGAGCCATTGCCGACTTCACAGATGCGATAGACTATAAGCATTGCGCTTTGAATCAACTGCTGTTTTGCAATGATAAAAAATCCGAGTTTGACCCAGATGATGGGTGGGATTGACTGTATAACCCATTGAGCACAGTCAGCTATTAGATACAAGTGCTCCGGTCTCATATTGCACTGCGCTTGAAAATTGTTGCCTCACGCAAAACACGGCCCCCCTTGGGTTCACCTAATGTACACCCCACTTGACTTTTTAGTGTTTTTAATGCCAAGCACTTCCCACAGTAGAATTCGTGTAGACCCTTGACAGGCAACGGCACAAGCATGGAAGCGTGTCAATTGTAACTTACAAACTTCAAATATCAGGATAAAACTACTTCATGAACTCTGTAGTTGATCTCAGCTACAGCTATCACTCCCGCTGTTCACCATTGAGCCCTTGCAAAACGAGTAACACAGCCCTTTGATGTCAAGGCTATCCGGTAGAAGATTGTGTTTAGCACACTTTCATTGAAAACTTTACTGGCCGTTACACCCTGCACACACACACACACACACACACACACACACACACACACACACACACACACACACACACACACCCACACATCCACATGGGCACACACACACACACACACACACTCACACACACACACACACACACACACACACACACACACACACACACACACACATACACACACTCACACACACACACACACTCACACACAGCACACTCACACACCGAGAGAGTGAGGGAGTAGAAGAGAGTTACTCACTCACTCACCCACTTACTCTCACTCTCTCTCTCTCTCTCTCTCTCTCTCTCTCTCTCTCTCTCTCTCTCTCTCTCTCTCTCTCTCTCTCTCTCTCTCTCTCTCTCTCTATCTATCTATCTATCTATCTATCTATCTCTCTCTCTCTCACTCTCTCACTCTCTCTCACTCTCACTCTCTCACTCTCACTCTCTCTCTCTCTCACTCTCTCTCCTCTCTCTCTCCTCTCTCTCTCTCTCTCTCTCTCTCTCTCTCTCTCTCTCTCTCTCTCTCTCTCTCTCTCTCTCTCTCACACACACACACACACACACACACACACACACACACACACACAGACACAGACACACACACGCACAGAGAGAGAGAGAGAGAGAGAGAGAGAGAGAGAGAGAGAGAGAGAGAGAGAGAGAGAGAGAGAGAGAGAGAGAGAGAGAGAGAGATGCAC
>KV908374.1:220106-227606 GCA_002005505.1 Botryococcus braunii
ACAATGTCTGGGACCCTGACCCCCGACCACCCTTCTTCCAGAACCCTCACAGAAGTTGCAAACGTTATCCACTAAGCCCTGGTGCGTGTGTCACATGCATCGCCTGTTCCAGCAGGTTTCAAGGGTCCGTGCAAGTGTTGACGAGCGACTGAATGCAGCGTAACCCCAAGCTTATGGAAACTTTTGACACTCTTGCCTTGCCGTAGAGGAATTCTCGTAAGAAAGAGTATGGGAGCAATGAATTCCTTAATGGCGGCCAAAAGGGCAAGCCCCCCAACCACCCCCCCACCCCCCCCCAACACACACACACACACACACACACACACACACACACACACACACACACACACACACACACACACACAGAGAGAGAGGGGGGGGGAGGGGGGGAGAGAGAAAGGGGGGGGGAGAGAGAGAGAGAGAGAGAGAGAGAGAGAGAGAGAGAGAGAGAGAGAGAGAGAGAGAGAGAGGAGAGAGAGAGAGAGAGAGAGAGAGAGAGAGAGAGAGAACGAGACAAATCGCGCCCACTCGCCCATGTGCAGGTTACCAGCCGCCCTAGCTACTTGGACGAAAATTATACGTCTGCCTGGAATCATACGTCAACGCGTCTGCCTGAGAACACACACGCACGCACTTTTCACGCACCCACAACCACCCCCCCCCCCCACACACACACACACACACACACACACACACACACACACACACACACACACACACACACACACACACGCACGCATGCACGCACGCACGCCCACACCCACACACACACACACACACAACACACACACACACACACACACACACACACACACGCACACACACACACACACACACGCACACACACACAAACACACACAAACACACACACACACACACACAGAGAGAGAGAGAGAGAGAGAGAGAGAGAAAGAGGAGAGGGAGAGGGAGAGAGAGAGAGAGAGAGAGAGAGAGAGGGAGAGATAGAGAGAAGGAAGAGATACGAGAGAGAGAGAGAGAGAGAGAGAGAGAGAGAGAGAGAGAGAGAGAGAGAGAGAGAGAGAGAGAGGGGGGGGGGGGGGAGAGAGAGAGAGAGAGAGAGAGAGAGAGAGAGAGAGAGAGAGAGAGAGAGAGAGAGAGAGAGAGAGAGAGAGAGAGAGAGAGAGAGAGAGAGACCGACCTCAATCCAAACCGTGTGCAGGTCGGGAACGAACAATATGATGTCGCTCGTGAAAAACTAGAAAATGATATACTTTTCAGATTTTTTGCAAGCACATTTACGAGGAGCCAAGTTTGTCTCGCATGCGTTTGTGTCACTGGCAAATCGACTGTGAACACCCTGTGCTTGTAGGGCTCGCGTGTCGGGGCAACTCTGTTTACCAAACTCTAACTGAAAATTTAAAACATTGCAGTGAAATCCCACTGAAGTGGTCATACCATCCATCATAGCCCCTTGAAAGAAACTGAGTTCAGGCATCCTGACGTTACCAGCCATCCCTCTCTTCCGCACCCCGCGGCTGCACGAACATCGGCTACCAGTGTGTACTCCAGCGTTCACTGCTGAGACAGCCTGCCTGTGTGCCACCTTATTGATGGGACAGAGTTTAGGTTGATGCTGGAACTCCAACCGGCTTTAATCCAGATCCTCAGAAACGCGTTGGGTGGGGGTGAGCAACCCCAAGACCTTTATAGTTTTGCGTGAAATGAGCGCGGATCGCCTTACACAAAAAAGCTTGGCTCAGCTGATGCGGCTTATGTCAATCATCGTCGCTGCATACGAGACTCCAGCTATGTGGTAGACTACTTATATCGTAATTTTGCCAGATCGGAGCGTGACGCGAAGGGTTCTTAGCTCAAATGGTAGAGCGCGCGCTTCGCATGCGCGAGGTAGGGGGATCGATACCCCCAGGATCCAAGGATGGTCCTGCCCCTACGAAAACTCGGAAAGAGACAAGAGGAGTCACCCTTTTTCCTTTGTCGGGCTCCTAGTTTTGGATGCCGTTGCCCGCCTTGCCCTAGGCTTTACTAATTGTTCTGTGGACATGCCTGCGCAGTGGTCGCTGTCTCCTTATGCGTGATGTTTGTTCGTTTTCGGGTTCAGTCTAGTGTTCAATTTATGTTGCTCTCACAGGCAGGTTCAGGGGAAATCCCGAAATTTTTAAAGTGAGCTCACTGCAGGTCCGTACCGTGTGGGATCTCAAGAGCTTGTACTTGCGCGTCTTCCTGGTGGGAATGTCTCAGCAAATGTTACTTATATCGTAATTTTGACAGATTGGAGCGTGATGCGAAGGGTTCTTAGCTCAAATGGTAGAGTGCGCGCTTCGCATGCACGAGGTAGGGGGATCGATACCCCCAGGATCCAAGGATGGTCCTGCCCCTACGAAAACTCGGAAAGAGACAAGAGGAGTCACCTTTTTTCCTTTGTTGGGCTCCTAGTTTTGGATGCCGTTGCCCGCCTTGCCCTAGGCTTTACTAATTGATCTGTGGACATGCCTGCGCAGTGGTCGCTGTCTCCTTGTGCGTGATGTTTGTTCGTTTTCGGGTTCAGTTTAGTGTTCAATTTATGTTGCTCTCACAGGCAGGTTCAGGGGAAATCCCGAAATTTTTCCCGTGAGCTCACTGCAGGTCCGTACCGCGTGGGATCTCAAGAGCTTGTACTTGCGCGTCTTCCTGGTGGGAGTGTCTCAGCAAATGTTTTGGTGACTGACGTTGTTATTTTGCCTGCACAGTGGCACTTGCAAGTGGACTGCCCTTGGCAACTTCCAAGTGGACTCCCTTGGCAAAACTTTGGACGGGGTGTTGAATCTGTGGACGGTTTATGGTGCGCTGGTATGGTATAGCTTTGGTACGGCTATGGTTATGGTTGTGGCAATGGCAATGGTATAGTTTGTGAAATGTTATATGGCATGGTCTGGTTTTGTGGCATATGCTGCTTAGATTTATGGTCTTTCGGTGGCTTGTCTAATACCCCCGCTCCTCCCCAACTCCGGCTCCCCTGTGTGCCACCTTATTGATAGGACATAGTTTAGTTTGATGCTGGAACTCCAACTGGCTTTAATGCAGATCCTCAGAAACACGTTGGGTTGGGGATGAGAAGCCCAAAGACCCTTGTAGTCTTGCGGGAAATGGGCGCGGATCACCTTAAACAAAAACCTTGGCTCAGCTGATGCGGCTTATCTAATCATCGTTGCTGCATGCGGGTTTGAAGCTAATTCATGCTTCCATTTTCCTCTACTTATATCGTAACTTTGACACTGGGAATTGACGCGAAGGGTTCTTCGCTCAAATGGTAGAGCGGGCGCTTCGCATGCGCGAGGTAGGGGGATTGATACCCCCAGGATCCAATGGCGGTTCTGCCCCTACAAATCTCGACAACAGACACTGGCTCGTCATTTTTTCTCTGTGGGGCTCTTTGTTTTTGATGACGTTGCCCGCCTTGCCTTGCCTTGCCTTGCTTTTGAGGTGCTCCAGGCCTTACTAGTTCTGTGGGCATGTGGGTTCTGCAACCCAAAGCCGATGTTCTTACTATTCACAAATGAAGGATGTCATTCGACATACACACAATCACCGGTTAAAATGGCATGCGGAAAGCTATTAACGCAGTTAAGCAAGCATGCCGAACAAGAGTATGTGCAGGTGAGACATAGCAAGCTTGCTTTATTAGCAAGCTTGCTTGGAGATGTAACTCCATTGAATGTCTATTACAAGTAAGTGCATCTAAGCATTCACATCTAAGAACTAAACGTACGACAACCAACTACTCTTACCTGCAACCCAAAGCCGATGTTCTTACTATTCACAGATGAAGGATGTCATTCGACATACACACAATCACCTGTCCCAGCACTACTTGTCAATGCTTTGGGTGCTAACAAATGATTAATGACTAAGTGATACACGCTTCTCATTTGTCGAGGCTTACCGGTTTAAATGGCATGCGGAAAGCTATTAACGCAGTTAAGCAAGCATGCCGAACAAGAGTGTGTGCAGGTGAGACATAGCAAGCTTTCTTTATTAGCAAGCTTGCTTGGAGATATAACTCCATTGAATGTCTGACCCGCTGCCCCGACCACGAAGCCTTAAACCAGACTTCGCTGACCAATCCAATATACGCGCTCAAGTCCAAGTTGGAGTAACGTTCAATTCTAGACCAATTATCCTACTCAATTGATTGAGCTCAGTCTACAGCCAAGGAAATCTAGTTTCCCTTCACAATAGTGATGTGATCAAGAAAGATTAATTGCCACAGACAGGGACCACTCTTATCAAGAGATTGCTTGATAAGATTTCTTAAGTACTAAATCGAAACACATGAAGGCAATCTCCATTCTACTAGCCGCAGGTATCTATGAGCCACAAACAGCTATGAGCCATAAACAGCTACTAGCCACTGCGAACTTGTGACAACAAGATGTACAGCTAGAGAATCTGGTCACGATGATCTTGTACGAGTAAGAAGTATCATGTGATCTGTAGTTTGACTAAAGTCATAGGAATAAACAGCTTGCAACTTGCCAACTGGTCCCCTAGGACCTAACATTATCTTGATGTCTAGGAAATATGGTCAGTGTCAAATGTAGTTGACCAAGCACTACAAAGGCCATTATATTCAACTACGGCTTTAACCCCATGACTATCAATTGCTCACTATCTAACCTAATGCATAGTATACGTACGTATGCGTGTAGTACTTTTCGTACATATGCCCATGCCTAGTACGTACTATTGCAACCAACTGTCTACATATCACATAACAACCTATGAAGTATCCTCACGTTCATGTCATTAACAACTATATCAAATAGATTCCCATAGCACCTTATTGACATCTAGTATGGAATAATGATGTTTGTGTGACTTCACATAATGATTTAACGTATATTAAGATTAAGAGTTGCAGTAAGTATGCCAACACAATATGAACCAATTCACCCATGAAGTCGCCATGATAATCCATATCATTCATAGATTATCTGTAGGTGAATCATGGTTCATATCCAACAGGGCATGGTTGCGCAGGGGTCGCTGTCTCCTTATGTGTGATGTTTGTCTGTTTTGAGGTTCAGTTCGGTGTTCTAAGTTGCTCTCACAGACAGGGTCAGGGCAAGTCTTGGATTCTTTCCAGTGAGCTCACTGCAGGTCCGTACCGTGTGGGAACGCAACAGCTTGTACTTATGCGTCTGCCCGGCAGGCGTGGTCTCATCTCCCTTTTTTTTTTCCTTTTCTTTTCTTTTCTTTTCTTTTCTGTTTTTGCCCGTAGACTAAGTGCACATGACGTCATGACATCCGTAATGTGGCAGCATGATCGCGATGCACGCACAGCGAAGTCCCGTGTGGGATCGCAACAGCTTGTACTTATGCGTCTGCCCGGCAGGCGTGGTCTCATCTCCCCTTTTTTTTTTTCCTTTTCTTTTCTTTTCTTTTCTTTTCTGTTTTTGCCCGTAGACTAAGTGCACATGACGTCCTGACATCCGTAATGTGGCAGCATGATCGCGATGCACGCACAGCGAAGTCTCAAGTGCATGAGACCCAGCGGGCTACCCCAGGATAATAGTCAACTTGTCGCAGCAACGCAATGGAGACACCCCCATGCATGTGAAGCTGCCGTATTGCGAGTTGAGACTGCCCAAACGACTGCATGCAGTCGCAAAAGTGCGGAAACGTGGCCCGTAAAGCCAAGACATGAAGAGTAGGTACCTACGGAGCCGTTGAAACCTGATTTCGGTGCAGAAATTGGTTCCATTTCTTGATATGGGATCTGCATTGAGGGATACTGGTATCTCCTATTTTTTGTAACGCGCATAACCTTCGAGACCTAGTGAAACATCTGAAATGAGGGGATCAAAAGCAAAGATTTAGCAGAAAGGTCAAATGAGAGGCTCATCCCATATATACATCAAGTGCAAGTGTCACACCATCGCAAAAAGCTAGCTATTTGGTGCAGAAATTGGTTCCGTGTCTTGTTATGGGAACTGCATGTGAGGGATGTTGGTACCCATATCTTTCCAAGATATCCCTGATTCGTGATCACAGGTTTGCGCATAACAGGTTCGAGAGGTACGGAAACATCTCAAAAGAGGGGATCAAAAGCAAAGAACTCGCAGGAAGTACAGAAGAGAGGCTCACCCCACATATGCACAAGTGCATGTACAGTACCAGCGAATCAAAAGGTGCGCACCTTTTGATTCTCGTGATAGCATGCTATCACGAGAGGTGGGGAAACTCTGAAATGAGGGGATCAGAAGAGAAGAATTAGCAGGAAGTTCGAAAGAGAGGCTCATCCCATTTATGCATATCAAGTGCAAATATCATTGTATCGGAACGAAAAACATCAAAAAGGAAAGCTGTTACGATAAGTGGCCCATATCGGTCTCGAACCGATGACCTTGGCGTTATTAGCACCACGCTCTAACCAACTGAGCTAATGGGCCCGTGTCACGCCCTCCGTGATTATTTTCAATACACAAACCCGTGCATACACTGACGGCAGGTCCACGCTGCAGGAAGAGAAGTCACTCAGTGAGGAAAACAATCTTTGCACTCACGTTCTGTGCTCCTCACTCATGGTTGGTGCCTGGAAACGTTGAAGTCGGCAAAGTCGATCCGAAGTCTGTCCGTGGCGCGGCATATACATTCGCAAACTTTTTCTTCGAAAGCACAGCACTTTCCCTATAACTTTTAAACTGGCCAAACTGGTCAGAGTGGACGATGGAAGCAACGGATGCCGTAGTGGGAGTCCTGCTCATACTTCCTGTAGAACAACAATTTCGTCGGCTTCACTGGCTGTTGAAATATCTTGCCAGACCTGCCAGACCCTCTTTGCAACTACGAGCCAGTTGTTCGCAAGCTTAGATCTGCAACGGTCTAGACTCCTAACTTCCTCGAGATCGCTCTTCCGACCTTCTCTTACTCCCAGCGAAACGGTTACCTTCACGACAGTGATATGTTAGCCCATTCCATTATATTTCCACCAGCTGACCTTAGGCTTTCAAGGCGCTCCTACATCCTTGTGTGTGTGTGTGTGTGTGTGTGTGTGTGTGTGTGTGTGTGTGTGTGTGTGTGTGTGTGTGTGTGTGTGTGTGTGTGTGTGCGTGTGCGTGTGCGTGTGCGTGTGCGTGTGCGTGTGCGTGTGCGTGTGCGTGTGCGTGTGCGTGTGCGTGCGCGTGCGTGCGTGCGTGCGTGTCTGTGTGTGTGTGTGTGTGTGTGTGTGTGTGTGTGTGTGTGTGTGTGTGTGTGAGAGTGCGTTTTTGTGTTTTCGTGACTGCGTGTACGCAAAAGGTTGATGGGTGGGTGTGTTGACGGAATGCGACAGATTTGTATTCACTCGTGGGGTGCAGCACTGTTTAAGACTGCCTTCACGACGGCGTCCAGCTATAGCGTATCATTAAATACATGTATTCATCTACCTCGTGTGCCTATACATGTGTTCTTGTATCTCACTGAACCGGATGCATAGCGATGGACATGTGTTGTTGATGGTGATTCTGACACAAACATGCTCAACATCTTCTCCACAACATA
>KV908374.1:235106-282606 GCA_002005505.1 Botryococcus braunii
TCTGAGTGAAGGAGCGAGCGGGTGAGTGGATGCATGTGTGTTGCAGGTAATCCGCATGTGGTGTAGATGTCCCGTCAGCCAACTCAGGAAATGAGCACGTCAGCTCATTTTTTGGGCACTTTCTGTGCATGTCTAAACATGCCGCTTCAGTCACAGATTGCAAATGTACGCATAGGTTATGGACGGTAGCTTCTTCCCATCCCCGTTTCCCCTTACTTAGGAAGGGGCTGAAGAGAGGAACGGCAAGACGAGGCAATCATGAGAGGTGGTAGAAAGGGGAGGAGGTTATGATGTAATAAAGGAAGCGCAACAGAACGACAAAGTATAGAGGTATCCGGTTACAAGCAAATCTTTAACGGTTTTGTGATCCCAGACGCAGTAGGAGGGAAAATGGGCAGAGACACACACACACACACACACACACACACACACAACACACACACACACACACACACACACACACACACACACAGAGAGAGAGAGAGAGAGAGAGGGGGGGGGGGGGAGATTGGAGGGAGAAAGGCGGGAAAGAAGCAGAGAAACGGGGTTTAGATGGGAGGGGGAAGAGAGAAAAGGGGGAAGAGAGAATGGGGGCGGGGGACAGAAGAAGGAGGATGGAATAGGGTAGATAGAGGAGGGATGCAGACCTTTAGGGCGAGAACAAGGGCAGGAGAAGCAAGAGCGTCTTGCAAATTTTCGCCCTCCTCACGCGCAGTCGCCAGCACGCACGACCGTTGGTCTGGTGAGAGGCCCGGTGCGGAGACATGTCTGATCAGGCTGCTGTACCACATGTACCGCTGCTGCTCCTCCTTGAACACCTGCATTGAGGTACAGGCTTCAATGCCATCACTTTGAACAGTTTTGCTGCCATATCTGCACCTTTGCATTGCAAATGCGCAGCTGCAATACACACGTGAAACAGCTTGCATGTGCAGCACATTTGCATTGGCCCTGGAGGGCTGCAGCAAACATCTGCACCGTAATGCATTAGCTCGCAGGTATGGCGCCACATCTGCACCCACCTCATCTTCCAATAAATAACAGTATGAAATGGCTGCAGGTATGCAGCCACATCCCCACGTTTGCAAGGCTGAGAGTGGCATGGTAGTGGCCGGACAGTACAAAGTTGTTACTAAGCATTGAAGCATCTAGCAGGTCTGATACAGCATTTGCACGTTTGCAGCAGCTTACACACTTTGCACAAATTCACATTTGCATAGCTGCAGGTCCGCAGCAGCATCACATATCTGCAGCAGCTTGCCCAATTTTTGCACATTTGCAGAGTTGCAAATCCGCAGCAGCAGATGCACATTTGCAGCAGCTTGCTGGTCCCTCAGAATTATTCTGATAGAGATAGACCCCGAGGAAGAGCAAAAATGGGGGATCTCATCGACATGGCTGTGCGGACGTATAAAAAAAGGTTGAAATGACTGAGAATGAGGGTAAAAAGATGGTGGAAAAGAACAAGCATGAGGGGAGAAAAGAGGGGTGACAAGAAAGGCTTCAAGGGAGGGGGGTAGTACTGATTGCATGATGCGTTGGCTGGTTCTCAGTACGCCATCTTTTTCTTGCCAGTGCTGGCCTCGATCCATGTAGTGCAGACAGCCTTGAAGAACGCGCCTCCCATCCGCAGCATCCTGGACACCACTTCCCCATCTCTCCAACAACCCAAGAAAACCACACACACACACACACACACACACACACACACACACACACACACACACACACACACACACACACACACACACACACACACACAGGACACAGACACACACACACACACACACAGACACAGACACAGACACAGACACACACACACACACACACACACACACACACACACACACACACACACACACACACAACCCACCTAAGTCATCAGAAACACCTTTCACCTTCGTCTTCAATTTTTGCAATCGCAAGAAACGAGGCCAACCCACCTTAGTCATCAGAAACAGATCCTGCAATGCTTGCACGGCAACCTCGTATGGCGAGCGTTCCTGAAAACCCCAAGCCCACCCATCATTCCATCTTCCCATAGCAAGGCATGGATGTCGTTGGCGCCATTGCCCCTATACCATGTTGAAGCTGCGGGAGGTCACACTGGGCTGGGGATTATCCTGGAGAGCCAGGACATCCTGCTAGAGCAGAGGGACACCACACTGGAGGGGCGGGACAACACACTGGGAGGGCAAGGCCCCATGCTGGAGGGCCGGTGATAACATACGGGAGGGGCAGGACAACACACTGGAGGGGCGGGACAAGACAGTGGAGGGGGGAGGCACCATACCGGGGGGGGGGGGGGCACCATATTGGAGGGACGGACAACATACTAGAGGGGAGGGACAACACACTGGAGGGGCGGGGCAACATACTGGAGCGGCGATGTACCATACTGGAGGGGCGGGACAACAAACGGGAGGGGAGGGACAACATACGGGAGTGGCGGGACAACACACTGGAGTGGCGGGACAACACGTTGGAGTGGCGGGGCAACATACTGGAGGAGCGGGTCCGTCTTGGGAGGCGTGCACAGAGGACTCGGGACTGGGTCCCTGCGTGGAGGACGCAAGCATGATGGAGCTCCCATTCAGAGGCGGGGGCAAAATGGCTCCAGAGGCCGCCCCCTTCCCCACCACATCCAAAAGGCAGGCCTGTACGTCGTCCAGGTGTGGGGAAGCAAACGCCATCTTCTTGCTGTGCAGCCACCCCACCAACTCAGCCCCACAGCGCAAATGCAGAGTGCTAAACTCATGCTCACACACACAAGTACGCACACACACGCACACACACACACACACACACACACACACACACACAAAAGCGCACACGCAGGCAGACGCACACACACGCACATGCACACGCGCTCGCACACGCACATGCTTTGCATATGCTCACTCCCATTTGTTCCCTTTGATGGTGCTTGCTGTTGCTTGTAGCTCCTCCACATACTTGGTCATGACACCTACCTCCACGTGTGGGTTGCAGATGCTTGCGGCTGTTGCATGTGCTCACTCATGATTGCCACCTTTGCGCATTCTCACTCGTGACTGAACCCTTTACTCATTCTCACTCGTGACTGAACCCTTTACTCCTTCTCACTCGTGACTGAGCCCTTTACTCATGCTCGTTCACGTCTGCTACCTTCGCACACGTTCGCTCAAAACTACGAGCTTTGCACCTGCTGTCTCGTGCTTGCTAGCTTTCTACTTGCTCGCCCATAAGTGATGCCTTTGCATGTACTTGTCCATGATTGCTTTCTTTGCACATGCTCGCCATATACTCGTGACCTTTGCATGTTCTCATTCATGCTTTCAAACACTGCCGTCCTCTTTCGGGGGGGGGGGGAGAGGGAGAGGGAGAGAGAGAGAGAGAGAGAGAGAGAGAGAGAGAGAGAGAGAGAGAGAGAGAGAGAGAGAGAGAGAGAGAGAGAGAGAGAGAGAGAGAGAGAGAGAGAGAGAGTGTGTATGCGCACACGCAGGAAGGGGGGGTGTACTGCTTGCACGCGTCCTGGAAAGGGAGGGAGTGAGCTCCAACTACAAAGGACCCTGCAAGTGACTGAGGTTGGGTGAGTGGGGTCTACAGGTCACGCCCAAACCTGCCCCAGGGATTTCAGGGGACAAACTTCCCAAGTTGAGGTTTACAACTGCATCTGATACTAATCTCCGAAGCCTTGAAGCATGCGAGGAAGGAGGTACACACCAGAAGTAGATGTATTGGCGGAGGGCAGTGAGGCAGGCAGTGGCAAGAGAGACCTGAGGGATGGGCCCACTGACACTCTCTTCAGACTGCGAAGGGGAAATCTGCCCCACTGCGTTTGTCAGCATTGGCACGAAGTGGTCCACCGTTGTGACGTACTCCGAGTCTTGCTGCGTTGCCCCCACACCTCCTTGAGCAACCCATCGCCAAGCACCCAAATCCCACCCCAAGCAGGCCCCCCCCTCCCCCCCCCCAAAAAAAGGAGCCAGCTCCTGAAGAGTGTTAACCTCTCCGTCCACCTTCATCTGTGCGTCACAGAATTTGGCACCCACGCCTCACTGGACTGGTTACTTCGACTTGGCCCCCAATCTGCAAATGCTGCTCCAGACAGTGAGGATGCCCAGGTTTCCGGCACCCACTGCATCAAAACAGTGCCCACGCATTGGACCAGTCCCCAGGCATTGAAAAAGTTTCCGACCGTGAACACTGTGCCCAGGAATCGAGAGAGCTCAAAAGCATCGAAGGAGTGCCCAGGCATTGAAAGGGTTTCCAAGCGTGGAACCAGCGCCCAGGAATCGAAAGAGTTCAAGGGCATCGAATAAGTGCACAGGCATTGGAGTGTGCACAGGCATCGCAAGAAAGCCCAAGAATCGAGCAAATGCCAAGGCAATGAAAGAATTAAAAAAATGGCCTACGGAAAAGAATGGCCTACCCCCTCCCGTTCTAGCAAGGACTCCAAGCATGCCTCTGCCATCTCTATCCAATGGCCTGTATTGAAAGGCAATACAAATGGGTACAATGTACTTCACGTCAAATCTGAAACAAATGGCCCTTCAACATAAATAACGAGGACCACCATTGTAACACAGCCTCTGGGCTTCCAGGCAGAGCGTACTTGAAGCAGGCCAGGTGGGCAGCAACCTGCACGATATGCCGGACATAACCCTTTCCATATGGGTTGTTTTGACTGGGATCGTAACCAGACAAGAGAAAGTAATGTCGGGGAGTGAGTAAAATTCTGAAGGATCCCCCCCCCCCCTCTCTCTCTCACACACTCTTTCTCTCTCGTCCTGCTCCGCCTCCCCCTCCTCCTCCCCGCCCCTCCCCCCCCCACTCCCTCCCTCCTCTCCCCTCCCCCTCCTCTCTCTGTCCTCTCTCTCGCGCGTGCAACGCTCCATGTATTAAACCAGTGTTCAAACCCCCAGAAGCAGAGTCGAAAGAGCGGGCCCACACAGCCTGCCTCACCTGGGCCTGAATGAAGGCCGTCAGCAGATTGGCACCAAGCGCCTTTATCTCATGCTTGGGAAATCGAAGCAGTACCCCAACCTACCCCAAGCCCCCATCCCCCCTTCTTATTCCGTCTTTTCGTACGACTCCTAGGATGTGGTGTGGAAAAAAAGCTGCCATAGCGGCCACCCATTTCCCAAGGGGATTGAACCCCTGTGCTTGCGGGACTACTGCTCCACTATCTTGCCTTCCATCCAATGGCACCTGGTAGGGTCTTTTGGTTTAACGGAATAAACAAACAGGCACAAGGTGGGGGAGGGAAAGGGGCGAGGTTCGGAGGGAGGGAAGGAGAAGGGGGGGGGAGAGGGGGGGAGAGTGTTTGAGAGGGCAAGAGGGGGAGGAGAGAGAGAGAGAGAGAGAGAGGAGAGAGAGAGAGAGAGAGAGAGAGAGAGGAGAGAGAGAGAGAGAGAGAGAGAGAGAGAGAGAAGAGAAGAGAGAGAGAGAGAGAAGAAAAAAAAAAGAGAGAGAGAGAGAGAGAGAGAGAGAGAGAGAGAGAGAGACAAAAAAAAAAAAAGAGAGAGAGAGAGAGAGAGAGAGAGAGAGAGAAAACACACACACACACACACACACAGAGAGAGAGAGAGAGAGAGAGAGAGGAGAGAGAGGAGAAAAAAAAAAAAGAGAGAGAGAGAGAGAGAGGAGAGAGAGAGAGAGAGAGAGAGAGAGAGAGAGAGAGAGAGAGAGAGAGAGAGAGAGAGAGAGAGAGAGAGAGAGAGAGAATGGCAGAGAGGAGGAGGGAGCGAGGGGAGCGAGGGGGAGCGAGGAATTTCCCCTTCCAAGTCGACTCACACCGATGTATGCTTTCAATGATAATGACCATGGACAATGTTTTGGGTTGAGGGGCGAGAGGACAAGCAGACGTGAGGAGATGAACCCTCCTGACAAGATGTTCAAGAGAAAAAGCTAAAATTCTCAATAGACACATTTCAAGAGGCACCGGCATTGCCAAGACCCAGCACAAACCCAATGCTGACAGCTCTGAAGTAGATGGCAGAGAGGCACAGGGTGGGAACCCACCACACTGTTGAAGTGGGGCATTGTTAAGCCGTCAAGTATAGCTGATGGTGGTTTTGTCTTGCTCTGTTCCACCATTGCCAAGGCCCCAAAGCCCTCTCATCTTGCACGCCAGCTTCACATCAAGAAATTAAGCTGGTGCAGTGCTTCTGGGAACCAGGAGCATGCTATGATACTCTCAGGAATTTCTCCAGGGTCCAACCGGGAACACCCATGTGACATTCATCAACTGAACACAACAGTAAGGACATTTCCATACCCCTGTGTGTGTGTGTGTGTGTGTGTGTGTGTGTGTTGTGTGTGTGTGTGTGTGTGTGTGTGTGTGTGTGTGTGTTGTGTTGGGGGGGAGTGGGTGGGGGGGAGCGGGGGTGTGGGTGTATATGCGCACGCCCAGGAGGGGCGTGGAGAGAGAGAGCGAGAGAGACAGCGAGAGGGGGCAGGGAGGGGATATCTCTAAACAACGGTTCCTGGCCCACGCCTATAAACAGCAAGCGCTCTAACACCAGCCCCATCGGCTGCGTCAACCAGCAACAAGGAAACTACAAAGCTTAATGAGCTACCAGCTTGAGCCCTAATCCGTCAGCATGCCGGACAGACAATTCTGCCAATACAAAGTTTACTTTCAGTGGTGCTTTGCTTCTGTGTTTCGTGACGCCACAGCCCGCCTATACTTCAATTCCAGCAGTTGAGTTTCACTCCCACTCAGTACCGAAGCATCTTAGGGGTCAGCTGGTTCTTTGTCCCTTCAGCCCATCTCGCATCATCCTGAGTTTTGGCAGGCGCCCACACTCATTAGCTTCCATTTCCGTAAGTCCCTCTTCCTCTCCCATTTCCTTTCACTCCCTCTTCCTTGCTCCCTCCCCCCCCCCCAACCCTCACAACACCCTACCTATTCCTGTACTGAACTGATTTCAAACTGGGTCCTATCAGCCACAGCTCCTCAGGCTTTCGGGGAATGCCCGCATAGCCTCCAAAGGCAGTGCCGGTGGTGTGGCAAGACTGTTTCCGGGTTCGATTGAAGACCAGCTTTATGGTGACAAGGCAATGCCGTACCACTGGTTGCAAGATGACTTCCCTGGTGATCAGGGCACTGTCGTCCGTCCGCAGCTTCAAGAACAGCTGAATGTACGCTTCCACAGCCAGCTTGACTTGGCCATGATGTTTCGGCTTGCGAAGCTCCTTATTTACGGTCCTTGCCAACCTTCTTGAGACCTGTGGGCCAACAATGGATCTCAGTTCGCAAGAGTCGCTTGACAAAGAACCTTGACAAAGGGTCACATTTTGTACACACATCCAGCACTTCTTGATCTTCAATGCAGGTCAAGCCACTACAACCCTCTACATTGTTAAGAGAGCTTCTTGTGCAGTAACAGATATGACCCCGGTGTCATCGCCAGTTTCAAATGAGGCTGTGGCAGTGTGTGGGAAGCGGTAACTCTGCTTTTGCTGATAGACACCACCATGTCACACGTCCGAGGAGATCGGGTTTTGTCGCTACGCACCTTTGGGGCACGGTGTGGGTTTAGCTCCACATATTCGACAAGTTTCTTTATTTTCCTCAGGATGGATGCATCCAATGGGGCGTTGAACTCTGGTGGTTGCCGAGGAAAAATGTCTGGAACCAACAGGTTGTAGCGTTTCACAGGAACCTTGCTGCTTGCAGCTATACCAAAACAATTACAGCTGCAGTCCATTGCACGTTGGCTCCCAGAGGCTGCTAGCAGCGAGGACGGTTCACGAGCTTGGATCCAATCGAGAAGGGGCCTCACATCCAATGGCAGAAAAGTGACCAAAAGGTTGCAAGCAATACAACTAATAGCTCGTACTCCGCAACTACTTTTATTTGTATTGAACACGCGCGAGCTTCCTCGCCGGGGGCCCTGACATATTGATGACCAAACCCGTCAGTGGGAAACGTTTGACTGATCTAGTACATTTACCATGTACTTGTAAGTAAGTGTGTCGAGTTTCAATATAAAAACATTCCTCACTTCCCTATTCCTTGACTTCACCACAGATCGCAATGCGGAAACAGAACAGCGGCCACACCAAGCGTCAAATTTGAGAATGTCTTTTCTTCCACATACACAATTAATTTGGAGGTAAACATTATAGACATGTTCTTGTGGCCTCAAGAAGGATATGCTGCGCACATGCATGATGCCCTATCGCCGGTTCCCGCAGCAGTCCTGGCTGAACGCTACATCGTCGATGTCGTTCCTCCGGACCTGGTCTCGAGATACCCTAGGTACCGTCTTCAAAATGGCTTACAGGCGGCAGGTGCTCTTCTGCAACACTCATTGTCAGTTCCCAGGTCCTGAAAGTTTCTTACTTTTTGTTGGCTGAGCTGACAAGATATCCGTTTATCGCCATGTGAGTTGGCAGCCAATCCACCAACGCGGTGTAAGATGTATAAGTGCTTAGGATGCATGCATGATGCAAATCGTGTAGAGTGGGCTGAAAGCCCATTTGAAGTCGTTGACAGCAACAAAATCGTTGCTCGTGCTCATGATTGCTTCAATATGCTCATGGTCATTATGGTTGCCTCATGCCTATGCTAATGTTCTTGACTGCTGCGTCAAGCCCATGCACATGCTCATGAATGCTGCCTCATGCCTATGCTCGTGCACATGCTCAAGAATGCTGCCTTATGCATATGCTCGTGCTCATGAATGCTGCCTCATGCCTATGCTCGTGCTCATGCTCATGATTGCTGCCACATGCCTTGCTCATGATCATGAGTGCTGCCTCGTGCCCATGCTCATACTCATTCTCATGACTTCTCCATCATGCCTATCCTCATGACTGCGGCTTCATGCCCATGGTCATGCTCATGGCTGCTGCGCTCACGCTCGTGCTCAACCTTACGCCCACTCTCATGCTCATGACTGCTTCCCTATGCCCTCTCATGCTCATAAGATTAGCTTAACGTTAGAGTTAACTGCAGCCTCTTAGCCATGCTCATACTCATGATTGCTTCGACACACCTCAATGCTAATGATCCTCTTGTAATTAAATTTAATGCTGAAGCGACCAGCCATTCTTTGATGGCACTGTACCGTGTTCTTTTATTCCTGAATTTTAACAGGTCATTGCAAGGACCGACATTGTCAACAGTATCTATCTGCAACACGAAGAGGGCCCACGAGAGTAAGGTGACAGAAGCGCTGGTGTCAAAACCATACTTGGCTGCATTGCTATTGAACATTTGTATGTTCCCCGTATGAGAATATATCGCATTCCCCATAAGAGTAGGCGGCATACTCTTTTATCGGATGCTGTGCACGCGCAAAGATAAATCCCCGTGACACTGCCAATTCTCCGCTTTCGTCTAGTAGATGTACGGTTCCATGTACTGTCAATGACTGAAAAACACAACTCTTCTACTGTACTGCAATGAACTTCATGAACACTCATGACCATTCTTGTTGTCATTACTAAATCTTTGTCACAAAGATCGAATGTCTGTACATCTGAGATACTGCCCTTAGGGACAACATTATTGCGTTACTGTTGTTGCCCTAGTCCTCCCACGGTACAATCATACCCTGGATTGTACGATCATTCCCCTAAATTAGGGAGATTCTCTACATCCCTCTACTTCAAGTAAAGTACTAGATCTAGACGTAGATGGAAATTCCACCTTGCCCATGCACTTGGTGAGCTATGCACGCAAGTCAAATTTCAAGCACGGCTCGACAACAGTTTAATGTTGCCAAGGGACAGCAACATGACCAACATAAGCGGCCCGCTGCTTCATAGACCTACACCTCTCCAACGCCACAGTAGACTTTGGTCAGACTGGTTCTATAACCGCTCCAAGAGCACGTGAGCTTCGTCCAAGCTGGTTCTCAAAATCGTTCCATCTGCACACCAAGGTCATTCAAACGTATTATGCAATGGCTCCAAACTGCACACGACCTTCGTTCAAACTTGTTCGCTCCAAATGCACATGAATTTAGTTGACTTGGTTCTATAACCGCTCCATGTGGACAAGAATTCAATTCAGACTGGTTTTGTAACCGCTCCATGTGAGCATGGATCTTGTTCATTATGGCTCCAGGTGCCACGAAAACTTCGTTCAAACTGGTTCGTAACCCGCTCCACGTGCACATGAACTTCTTTAAAATTTGTTCATGGCTAGAGACCGCTATATACCGCTTCTATACACCACTCCAAATGCACGCGAACTCCGGTCAAACTCATTAAAACACCGAGCTTGGCAAACGAGGGCCTTGACCACAAGGCACACGTGACACAGGAAACCGACCTCGTACACATACTTCATCTACATACACTTCGAGCACGACATACTGAGAATGTCAGGGGGGGAGGGGGAGGGGGAGAAGAGGCGGATTCAGACCAGGATGGGCCCGCCCAACTTCTTCTCTGCGCTGGCCTGCAGGGCTGCAAAGCACGACTTCAAGTGGGGGGCAAGCTCTGGCCACCGGCCCTGCCCCTCAACCAGACGGCGAAGAAGGAATTGAAGGCCTTCCAGATCCTTCCCAATCAAGGACTCGCCCCAGTCCTTCATTATTTGGCACAGGCCAGCCACCCTCTTCCCGACTTCGTCCCAGGGCAACCCCACGCTTGCTTGGCTCCGGACGCCTTTGTCCTCTTCCTCTTCCACGTCCATGTCGTCAAACTCAAGCTCAGGAGCCATGTCCGTAGCCCCCGCTCCCCTGCCTCCCCACCACGTGCCTCCCTCCTCCCCCACTTCTCGATTGTCTTCCCCCCAGCTGGGCCCGTCTAAGTGCATCTTGTTGGTCTTCTCTCCCTCCCCCTCCTCCTCCTCCTCCTCCTTGTCGGGTTTGCACCCAAGCCTGACATCCTCATAGCCAATCTCCTGGCCCAAGCTTTCGCTCTGTAGAGATCTTCCAAAACTTACCGCCTTCCTCTCAAACGCATTCGGCTGGCATGAGTACAACTGTTGCAGAACCCCCGGCCCGTCCTCAGGCTCCACGTCCATTTTTGAATGCGGGCAGCTGGGGATTTCAACTCTGTCTGAAGGGATTTCTCGTCGATCCACTTCCACATCACCTCCACGCCCGCAATGTTTGGAGAGGGAGGTACGTAAATTCCTCTGCTTGTCGGAAATACGGGGAGCAACAACAGCAGGACCCACCTGTCCTTCAGGGTCCCTTGAACTAACAACCACAGCTTCTGTTGTGGCACACGAGTCAGCAGCGCCTTCTCCTCTTTGTCCTCGTAAACCATCCACTCCTAACCCAGTACTATCAGATGCACGGCCGCCACAAACCGCAAACTGCCCAGCACCTGCCTTGGTCCCGCACATGGCCTCCTCAATTCCTGCCTCCACAACCTTGCAACAATTCAGCCCACACTCCTTTGTGGACTCATCCAAAGGGCCCCCCTCCTGTCCATCACCTCGTCCACAAGGGAAGCTTCTCCTCAATGACAAGGGAGGCATCTCCTCTGTGACATGGGATGCTTCTCGGGCGCACCCGGCGCCAGTAGCATGTGATTCAATCCAAGAGTACTGGCAAACCTCTTCTCCGAACTTGTGGGAGCCGTCCCTGGCTCCCTGGAGGTCCTTGGCTCCCCTTTGGTCCCCTGCCCCAGCAGGCTCCCGCGCTCCCGCAATGTCCCGCGCTCCCCCAACGGCCGCTGCTCGTCCTGAGCGTCTCCTCAGGGGGTCCACTGCTTCCTCGGGCTTCCCTGGTCCTTCCAAGTCCCCTGCTCCCTCAAGGTCTCCGGCGTCCTCGAGGTTCCCTTCGGCTCCATCATGTTCGCTGGCAGAGCAGTGCCCGGTATCAGGCAGTGGCCGAGCCCCTCCTTGCTGGTCCAGTGCCCCCGCCAGCCGCTCCAACGTGAAGCTAAGAGCGTCCCAAACGTCCCTTGGGTCGTCCTCAACGAAGCGGCCGGCAGCTGGGTACCCCACAGGAGACTGGGGGGGGTTGGGCGGCAAGGGAGTGCTGCTCATGCCCCTGCCTGGGGACGCACACACCAGACCGGGCCGGGGACCGTGTTGGGAGATTTTGCCTGGGGAGGCCTCGAGCCGTAGAAACTTGGAGGGCTGGTTTGCTGGGGCGGCCAGGTTGCCCTTGACAGCAAAAACATCGTGTGAAGGCGGCAGCGCTGCGATAACCTCCTCGCGGAGCTCTTCCGGAAGCTCCGCCAAAACTGCCGGATCGATCTGCGTCAGTGTCAGGCTTGTGACGGCCACCCTGCATCTCAAAACCATCCCACAGAACTCATCAAGCGGGGCCAAGGAACGCCGGAATGTGTGTGTGTGTGTGTGTGTGTGTGTGTGTGTGTGTGTGTGTGTGTGTGTGTGTGTGTTTAGGGTTGAGCGGAGGGTGATTCTTCACATGAAACAAGTAAAAAACGCAAATAAACAGATCAGCCTTACAAAGGCTCGTTGAACCCCCAAATGCACCAAAACAGAGGCAGCCATACCTGGCCTTGACAGGCGATACGAAGGAATCCGACTGAAGGCGCAGCTGTTTAGTGGGCTTGCCTTGCTTGACAAGGATGCCTCGGTGCCCACCTTTCTTCCGCTTGGGGGGGCTTACATACACCCCGATTCCTGCGCATTTCCCATGGTTTCATGCAATTTAGAATACCGCCGAGGTTCGAAGAAAAACAGAACCTTGCAAAGAGGAGGGGAGGGGGCAAGGGATTAAGGATGGATGAAAAGCATGGGTGCACACAAGTATCGGAACCCGTCGCAACTCTGTGTAGCTACCTGCGGCGCGACGAACAAACCCAAATAAAGAACCGACTAGACTGGATCTCCTCAACGAGTGCCTCATTGAAGGCAAACGTGGAGCGCCCCCTCTCTCAGCCCTTGCACGCACACACACACACACACACACACACACACACACACACACACACACACACACACACACACACACACACACACAGAGGTTAAAGCAAGGGGCCGACAGAAACGAGGGACGGCAAAACCACAGAAAACCATAAAAAACTCAACGGGCAGCTGTCGAGGTACAGACGCATCCCACGCAGAGTCGTTATGTATGATGTACTTCACACTCCTCGAAGCGCTAGGGGCGCACCAAGCGCACGCTCCAATTCCCTCTTGAGGGGCAGGGGCAGGGCGTCCAAGACGGACGGGTCCACCTGGGAGACACTGGGGAGACCCCGGGCGCTCAGTTTGCGCTTCGAGCCAGACACGGCGGGCCACTCCTCCGCCCCGGCGTGGGGCGGGTGGGAACCGGGCACCGAGACGGCCTCAGCTGAGTCGGGCCTAAGGATCCCGTATTCGGGGTCCACCGCCGCCTCGGTCTCAAACGGAGCCTCCAGGGCGGTACCCACCAGACGCAGAGCAGGATCCCCTCGCATGGCTCCCGCCAGCACCGCATCGCCCTCTGCGAGGAGCAGGGCCTTCTGCGCCTCGGGGGGCAGGCGGGAAAATTGGGCAGCGCTTATTTGCGACAGCCCCTTGGCGCCGGCCGCACAGACCTCTGGGGAAGCTGAGTCGGGGGCGCATTCAGAGCCCGCGCACTCCTCCGTGAGCCCCGCAAGGGTGCCAATTTGTTCGCTCCCACAAGGGATGCCCAGAGAGTGCTTGCTGGTATCCCCCCAGGGTGGAGATGACCCTTTCGGAACCACTTTGGAAACCCCGCCCGTCCCTAAAGTGCATGCGGTGGACTGCCGGGCTGCGTCAGCCTCTCCGTCCGCAGGCGTACAAGCGGGTACGCTTCCTTGTGGTTTAAGGACGAAACCCGGCGCCGTCCCGAGTTGCTGCGGGTGTTGTCGGAGACTTGGGTGTTGTGGGAGACTCGGGAGTTGTGGCAGCCTGGTCTCACCGACGATGGCAGTGCTGCCGGGACTTCCAAAATGGCGGTCTCGCAGATGAACGTCCACTGGTCTGCTTGCTTCTTCACCGCGGCGAGCACGCCGCCCGTCCACGTCCATGTCACAGCGCCCGTGATGGGAGCCGCCGGGCCCCTCCTCCGAGGAGAAGGGGGATGCCCCCTGGGGACTGTTGCAGGACCCCCAACGAGGGGCATCCTTCAGGAAGTCCCAATCGCCCCCCGGGACAACGCGCCTCCCACGGCCTGGCCCGGTGTGACAGTCCCCGAGAACCGCAGGCCCGCAGGAGCCTGCGCCCCTGCCCGCTCCCTCCCGCTCCCGCACCCCAGCATCCCCCGCAGCATGCCCCTGCGGTACGCACACCGCAGGCTCTTCTGTGTGCATGGTGCCAGCTCCCCCACCACCGCCCCCACCGGAGGGGGCAGTGCCCTCACGGATCTGGAGGGAGACGCCTGCGGGGGAGGAAATCTCACCCGCAGGCCAGGATGCGTTATCGGTCTCGAGAGACTCACGCACACCTCCCTCGCCAGGACCGAGTGCTCTCAGGCCCGACACAGGGAGCTTCCTTGTGTGGAGTGGGCCTGCAGGCGAGTGGAGAGTTTTCTCCTCCATAATTGTAGCTCGTGATTGGCTTCCACCCGCCTCGGCAGGGATGTGGGGCGGGTGCCCCTGCGCCAGGCCATTCTCTGGGTGTCTATCGTGTCGAGAACCCCGTAATTGATCATTGCGGTCCCCCCTGTGCGTGGCTGGACCCTCAACAGGTTTGGCGCTCTTGTATATCTCCTGCCTCCAGACCCCGGTGGCAATGCCTGCGTCCGGTTCCCCGAGTCCTTCGGGAATAACTGCAGGGCTAGCGGGCTTCGTAGAGACGCCCCCGAGCGATGCGGCAGCCCCAGCCGCCGCCTCCATGGCCGGGGCAGGCGCTGCGGGCCGAGGCGGGGCCCGAGATTGTAGCCTGCCCAGGAGGGCGCTGAGAGAGGCCTGCTTCGGGCGGGCCCCAGTCCCGCCGACACTCCCAGTCCCCACTGATAAGGGCCCCGGAGGCGGGCCCGACCCCGGTATCGCGGGATCAGCGGCAAGGGCTTCTGGAGCGAAGGTTTTGAAGAACAGCTCGTACCCGCTCGGAGCCGCGGGGTTGTACACGCTAGCTGGGGGAGCCGCGGCCCTGGCGGGCGTGGGCGCGGTGGGCCGCTTCACAGTTGACGCACTGTCATTGTCCAGCTTTGTCACCTGCGGGGTCCCCACTGGTCCTCTTGAGCAGTTCCCCACCCCTGCAGGCCTGTCCAGGTTTCCACGCGAAATTCCCCCCTCCCTTGCACATCTGTCGACAACCGCACTGTTTGGGTTGTGTGGAAGGGAGGTGTAACACCTGTCCTTGAAAGTGGTGTGTGTGTGTGCATTGTGTGTGCACGTGCGTGCGCGTGCGTGCGTGCGTGCATGTGTGTGTGTGTGTGTGTGTGTGTGTGTGTGTGTGTGTGTGTTGTACGTGTAAGTGTGAGTGTGAGGGTGTGTACGTGAGTGCACGTGCCTGTGTTCATGTGTGTCTCCATGGGTTCGTGCATTTCTGTGTGTGCGCGCGGGGGGGGGGGGGAGGCGGTGGAAACCGTTTTGGCAATCCTCAAGGGTGAAGAGTATAAATCATGCAACAGCGTGGCAATGGTGGCAGCAAAAGGAGGGCCTCCTACCGCAAGGCCCATGCCCCGGATTTGATCGGCAGGCACCTTGAGGGCTCGCAAGAGGGAACGGCCCTCGACGAAGAAGTCGTGGGCGGACGCGGTGAAGCGCGGCAGGGTGATGCTGCGGGACAGATTGTCGCAGATGCCGTGGCCCAAAAACTTGGGCGCTTCAGGGGCTCCCGCTTTTCTTCGCATCAGCTTCAGAGTTATGGTGCGCCCCCTCACCCCCGCCTTTGCCATGCGCTGGGCTAGGTCCCCTGGACCACCCAACACCAAATTTTTCTGCAGTTATTCTATTGTTCATTTTGCTTGTTCCCTTTCATGAGGAGGTAAGTGTGGGGCCGCATTTGCTACTCCCATCCTTGCAATGACTTTGGGTTCTTGCATGCCCATTTCTATCGTATCTGATTACCTTCTCCCCCTACCTGCCTGAAATAGGGCGATACTCCATTGTCTTGCCTCTAAATACCGCTCCTTGTCTTCAAATAGAAACCAGACCCCACCTCCAATGTGACCACACACATACACACACACACACACACACACACACACACACACACACACACACACACACACACACACACACACACACAGACACACAGACACAGAAGCGTGCGTGCTCGCAAGCACGCGCGCGCACAAACACTCACAAAGATAGAGGGGGAGAGAGAAAGAGAGAGAATGCAAGCGAGAGACAGAGAGAGAGGAAAGGGAGGGACAGAGAGAGGAAGAGGGGGGAGAGGGGGAGATAGACACACAGACAGACAGACAGACAGAGAGGGAGGGGAGAGAGAGAGAGAGAGAGAGAGAGAGAGAGAGAGAGAGAGAGAGAGAGAGAGAGAGAGAGAGAGTGGGTGGGGGAGGTCTTGTGGCCTTCGATAAAGACAAAGAGGGCCATGTACCAGCCAGCCTCTCGAGGAAGGAGTGAGCCTCCTCATCTGTGGTGAAACGGACTCCCCAATTCACTTCAGCGCCCACACTCTTCCGTTTACCCAAAGCCTGCACGACCCTGCGCTCCCAAAAAGACTCAATTGACACTGCTGCAAACAAATAGCTAACCACAGGAATATATACGGCAAATAAAGGAATACAATGAATACATTAAATACAACTTTCAATCCAATGAACAAATCAATTGAACCAGTTTTTCATCCGGAATTCATTTAAACAAGCAAGTGATCGTGACCCCACCAATCTTTCAAAGATTCAAAGCGCTGGTCATCCATGAAGTGGTGTGGAACCGGCCTAGACAAACTTCCAATTAAGACATTCCACGTCCAACAATAGTGGAAGAAGAAACTGGGACGTTCAACGGGCAGAGCTGTGTGGCATAAAGGCAAAGGAAAAACCCTGATTTGAAAAATATACCACCTGTTATTCTTGCCATGTACAGAAGAAAGGAGGGTCAGAGCTTGTGAGGTATGGTGCAACCATACTTGCAAGAGCTGAAGAAAGGCACAGGGAAAACAGTGAACTGCACGTGTCGTATTTACCAAATGCAGAAGAGAGGCAAAAGGAAAACAGAGATTGGGTGGTTATACCACCTGTCATCCTTGCCATGTGCGGCTTCCCACAGCTTGAGGCCCTTCTTTTCGCCCACCTCCTTCTGCAGCCAGGCGCAGCTGCGCTGGCGCAGTTCAGCCACAGTGAAGAGACCCAGGCGCTGGAGCTGGTCCCGCAGTGACCATCCCACTCCCGGCAGTTCCTCCACTGGCAGTCCCACCAAGTGCTCGTCCACCTGACTCTCGAATCCCCTGGCAGAAAGTCAGATCCGTTCAGAAGCCGACTCCCAAAACAACCAAACAGTCATCCCCAAACTCATCCTGCAAAACCTCCGAACGCTTTCCCAAGCCATGGCCCGAAAACTGTACAGCTGTCCCCAGACCCGCGCTTCAAAAGCTGGAAGCAGCACCTGGGAGGGAAGGATGCGGAACTGGCCGTTGGGTTTGCCGTGCTTAGTGGCAAGACGGGCCAGCAGCAAGTTTGGCCCTATGCCTGCACTGGCAGTGCACGAGGTTGCTGCTTCGATCTCTTCTCGCATGCGGGAAGCAAGGGCCTCCGGCTCCCCTAGCCCCGTCACGTCCAGGAATGCTTCGTCGCAGGACAGAGGCTGTACCGCTGTTGTGTACTGCATTAGGATGCGGTATACCTGCACTTCCCACGGCCTCGTCAAAGCTGCTATAAATGCGGTTGGACAGATAGAAAAATCTTTTCCTTTTGTGCTCCCCCCCTTGACTGAATGTACCTGACCAGGCGCACCAGGGCGGCTTTTGTGGGAGTTTTGGGGTGGGGGGGGGGGAGGGCCAACCCTCACACTCCCACAAATCCCTTTCATTCATATGTCTGTCTTTACAGATGTCCTGTATTCCATCAGGATGCGCTACACTGCCACATTCCCAATACCCTGTCAATGCAATGTCAGGCCAAACCTGTGTTTCAAGGACTGCAAGCGACTGGTTCGCATGCAATACGCCTCACTGGCCCCGTCACCGTCATCAATGCATCGTCAGCAGGTCGAGCACTGCATGGTACCTCACCAAGTGGCCGTACACTGTACCTCTCCCAGTTCGTGTCACATCCGGGGACAGTCAGATGGATCAAACGGTCACCTTTTCAGAAATGGCCTCGTATTTGTCAAACTGATAGGGCATGACAATGAGGTCGGGGCAGCGCTTTTTGGCCTCATTGATCCACATGCCGGCCCGGACGCCAAACTGCCGCGCCTCATAGGTAGCTGAAGACACCTCTCCACACCCTTTGCTGCTGTTGCTGTGGCACACCGCTAGCGGCAGGCCCTTCAGGACCGGATCCGTCAGAGCTGTCCTCCACACCATCCCCATTATGTGACTTCAGGCTACAAAATTATTAACACCCCCACAACGGCCCAGCTTCTCCACCCCAACCAACACTCATGCATGTCCACACACACACACACACACACACACACACACACACACACACACACACACACACACAGGCGCGCGCTCGCACACATGCAAGCATGCATGCACGCACAAACACACACATACACACGCATGCGCGCGCGCACACACACACACACACAAAGTGTGTCTGTGTGTGTGAAAGAGAGAAAGACAGAGGGGGCGAGAAGGGGGGAAGAGAGAGGGGGGGAGGGAGGGAGAGAGAGAGAGAGAGAGGGAGAGAGGGAGAGGGAGAGAGAGAGAGAGAGAGAGAGAGAGAGAGAGAGAGAGAGAGAGAGAGAGAGAGAGAGAGAGAGAGAGGGAGGGAGGGAGAGAGCAAGCCCCCCCCCCCCGGGACACACACACACACACACACACACACACACACACACACACACACACACACACACACACACACACACAGGTATAAAGGCTCTGCGCAATCAAATGGTCAAACGTCGATCAACACCCTCTCAGCAGGAAGTGCCATAACAGCCTTGGTTATTATTACTATGCCGTACCAATGTACTACAACACGCGGATATACGGAAATTGGGCAGGGGAAAGAAAAGGAAACAGAAAGAAAAAAGGCCGGGGCCTTTCAGTGGGTCGCACTGGCAACGGCAGCAAAAAAGCAATCCATGTCAATGTGGATAATTGTACGCTCCCCCTTTCCCAGAGAAGCAGGTGAAGGAGCGGTTGAGTCTGTTGCCACTTGCTGCGCCAAAGCCTCGATCCTGGCCTTCCACGTACCTAGTGCCACCAACATGATACGACACAACGTTCTCTCCAGCCGACCACAATGAAATCAATTTGAAGAGTTTGGCAAGAAAGCATAGTTTTAGGGGCTGAAAGAGGGCTTTCTTCAAGAGGAACACAAAAGGGCCTATTCAAGATGGAGTAAATGAGGGACCTGTTTTGACGTAAGTCAAAGAACGCTCTCTTCATGCAGGAGGAGCAACAGAGGGTCCTCTTCAAGAGGAGTACAAGAGGTTCTACTTACAAAGAGTCTTAAAAGGGGCCTTTCCCAGAGGAGAAAAAGAGGGCTCATCAAGAGGGACCTTTTCAAAAGGAAAAATGAGGCCCCTCCTCAAGATGAGCAGAAAAGGGTCTTCTTCAAGAGGCCAAAATTGCAAGCCCACTTCCACATGAAGGAGCAGATGGCTCTCGTCAAGGCGAGGCCACAATCCCATTTGACCCTTTTGAATTCACAAACATGCATGGGGCCTAGCCCGTTGCATGTGCTGTTGCGCAGACAAAAGGAGATGGGACATATGTCTTGCTTGTTGAGAGTTTGCCAGAGACTGAAGCCTCAGAAAAGCAAGCTGAGGATTCCAGCAGACCCGGGGGAATGCAGAGTGAGGCAGCTTTACAAGTGGAACAACAGGATGTAGCATACGATGGAATCTCAGGGCACACCAATGAAGTGAAGCCTGGACGCTTTGTAAAAGGTGTCCACAAATTCAGGATCGTCCCGCGAGCTTCGAGGGCCTCCCTTTAGTACATCACAGGCAGCCCGAGCAGCTGCCGCAATCTCATTCGCTCTTCTTAGATCCTCAGCCCTTATCTGGAAAACACCTTTGAATTAAATCATATGTTAATCATTCTTCGACAACTACCGCTCCCTCTGCACCTCCCCCCCTCCGTCAATCCCTGACGGGGAAGCACAACTAGAATGGGGGCCAAGAACCACTTTGCCCCTGTCCATTGACAAGGCAGAGGCCTTCTGCCCGTCAGAAGCAGATGGCACCCGAGCAGCAGTAGGGTCCCTGGGCAGGGCTGCACAATCAGGATCTAATGCGCCAGACAAACCCACGCATTCCAGGGTTCCCCCAGCAGGCTTGAACTGGGAACTTCCACCTGTGAAGCCATCTCTCCAAAGCCCCGGAGCCCCATGTCGGACCGCCCCAAGATTGGCCGGGGGTCCCCCGTCGCCTGCAAACTCGGTGGGTCCCCCCACAACACATGCAGAGGGCACGTCGCTAGTGGCGGAGTCTTGCTGCCCCGTTCGTACCTCCTTTGCCACTCCCGTGGAGTCTTGCTGCAGCGTTCTTATCTCTTTTGGCACGCCTGTGGAGCCCTGCTGCACCGTTCTTTTATCCTTTGCCACACCTGTGGAATCTCGCTGCCTCGTTCTCACGGCCTTTGCCACTCCTGTGGAATCTTCTTGCTGCCTTGTTAACAGCTCCCGGCCAACTCCCATAGGGCCTTGCTGCCCCGTTCGTATCTCCAATGCCACTCCCATGGGGTCTTGCTGCCCCATCCTTACCTCAATTGCCGCGCCTGTGGGGTCCGCTGGCTGCACAGCAGCCAGCCCCGTGGACTTGCATTCTTCCTTGTACATTAGATCCCATCCACCTACGTCGGATGCCTTCAGAACCGCACAACCTCCAGCGCTGTGTGCATTCTGAATGCTGCCTAGAGCAGCCTCGTCGAGTGCCATAGGCATAGGCTCATTAAATGACTTGACTGCTTGAATCTTCCTGTCACCTGGAGAGGAGGGGCTCGAGGCCTGGGTGGGATGGGAGCTGTCTCCAGCCTTCAAAGGAGTCAGATGGTGGGTTGGAAATGCAGCACTCCAGTCAGGAGTCTGACCAGAGAGATTCGCAGTCAAGCCTTGCCCCGTTGGAGATGCCCCCGACAAAGATGACAGAGCGCCTGCATGGCCACGAGCAACCTGCGTGTCTTCCAGAACGCTCTGAGCGCAGTGTGCTTCTGGCTTCGACCGTGTCACCGGCTGTGGCTGGAACGCTGTCAGCGTTCTTTGCCCCGGGGCATCCCTCAGCCGCCAGAGAACATATTCGGTGATCTGCAAATGCACATGGACTTTAACCCTCCCGCAAGGATGGCAGTGAATGGGATTTTATGCCATGGCAGGCCATAGGCAGCAAGTCCCCGACAGGAAGGGCTGGTACTGTGGCTGTGGGAGCAGAACCAATTGCCTGCTGGCCTCAACCAAGCTCCCAGAATCTTCCTTCAGCAAAGGAACAGTGATTGACGAGATGTCAGGCCTGCCAGAAAGGACATACCGGTAAAACACATCCTGCGGCGATTGAATCCACAATCCACTCTGGCCTCACAATCGGAGTTGGGTTCCTGAAGACCCCACCACATTCGACGCCATGACATCTCCTTCCCTGTTCTGGAGATGAACAAGCACAAGAATACTTGCTGCAAGCAGTCAATGATTTTGAACAGGGAGTTGCCAGCGTACCTCTCCTTCTGAAATTGTTTGACTTTTGCATCTGGAAGATTGCTGCAAATGATGTGGGTAACCCTATCACGTGAATAATAGTTTTCAAAGTATCCCCCATGAGCAGCCATAAGAAACTTTAATTCCTGCAAGTAAAAGGCGTGTTGAGCCTGAGACTTCAAATGCATTTTCTCGAATCTCTGGCGGCACTGCGTAACATTGAATTCCTCAACATTATTACCTGGTGGGTGGGACTGGTGTAGCCGTTGACGTGTATAGAGATACCCTTGAACAGATCAGAACAAGTTCCTGCGGCCTTCAACTCCGAAACGTGCCGCTCAAATTGCTGGTGAAGATGTCTGTTCTTCACAATCATGTAATTCCTGAATGATCCCTTGTGGTGTTCGGAGGTGGGATCCATCTCCGGCTCTTCGGCCGTCAGGCGCATGTGACCTTGTCCTCTACCTCCCATGACTGTCCCAAATTTTATCTGATCACTTCCATGAAGTTTGAATATAGAGTTAGTAAGGGCGCGGGACGGTGCCTAACACTCCAGTGCCTCTCCCGGCCGATATGCTGTGCTACGGATCTCTCAACAGCTATGTCACGTGGGGTCCATATGAGCGCAACTGGAAACCCGCCACATCAACCACCTCCAATGTAGAAGCCCTTTTGGGTCATATGCACAACCTGAGGCTCATGCTCACGGTCTTTTGTCTTCTACCTATGACTATTGGATGCCGTCACAGAGCTTGTTTGCGTGAATTGTCGTGCTCGGCGATGTGTCAGCCTCGGATCTTGGTAGTTGGTGCCGGATTCGCCGGCGTTGGAGCAGCCCGTCGATTGAAAAGGGCTGGTTTTCAGGAAATCATTGTATTAGAGGGAAGTACACGGGTCGGCGGTCGGGCTCACACGATCGAGGTATCGTTTGCTAGAGCATCACACTAACGACTCTGACCCTACTCGACGCTGGCACCCATATGCGCGAAACGGGAGGAATCAATTGTTTGCAGTTATATTTTCTTGTTTAAAATTGTTTCATCAGGGATTGAGACGGTCATCGCTATATCCTGGCAGGTTCCTGGTGTGGGACTGCTGGAAACTGGAGCAACTTGGATGCATGGTGTGGAGGGGCATCCAGCGTACGAGTATGCAAGACAGCACGGCATACTGCCAGAACATCTAGATGAATCTGAAAGACAGTGGGGGCAGCAGCATTTCTTTAGGGAAGATATGAACCATCCCTTAGCAACTGATGACAGGAACACAGTCCTGGCCTGTGTGAGGTGTGTTAAAAACATGCCCTGGATCATGCATTCATTCTCTTGCGTCTCCTACTCTGGTTCTTAGCACATGCTTGTGACCCCATGGACTGTCATTGGCAGGGTCGTGAGATACTCAGTCATGTGTGGCATAGCGGTGGGGGATGAGCATCATTTTGTGTTTCATTGCCCTGCACTTGCTCAGGTTCGGGAACGCTATCCACATTTATTCTTGTCCCACTCGTGGTCACTACGTAATTTCATCTGGCAAGAGGATCAGGTTGCGGTTATTAATTTTATATTTGATGCATTCCAGGCCCGTCAAGTGTGTCAGCGGCGGTGACTTGGCCATTTTTTCTTTTTCATTTTCAGTATCCAGATATTAGTATGGTTATCTGTGTCATAATATTCTTTCAACTAGGTTCTCATATACCGTTGGTTTGTTCGTTAACATCTCATCATGCCCTTTGGGCTGGGTTGATGTAATTCTTTCTTTCTTTCTTACTGCTGCTCCTAAGGCTATGAATTTGGGCAGGGCATACTCAGAATGCGTCGAAATGGCACATGAGGAGGCCGAGGGAAAGCCCTCGAGACTCACGCTCGGGGATTATCTGAGAAAGGCATGGGAAGGAATGAGGGCCAAGGTATGGATTGAGAAGAATTTGTACACTTGCGTGCCATACAAACAATATCTTGGAGAAGGAGCCTAACCTCAGTATCCCAAGTTTTGCATATTCTTGGGGCCTACAAAAGTTCTATCTGCCGCATGGATTGCCGTGTGTATTTTGCAACTCCCCAGGTTGTACGACTCTCTTTGAACTTTCCCTCCCTCCCTCCCTCCCTCCCTCCCTCCCTCCCTCCCTCCCTCGCACCCCTCCCCCCCCCCCCCCCACCTTTCTCTCTATCTCTAGGGAAACCTTCCCGGCTTTATGTATGCAGGCCGTCGGTAACTTGCAAAAAGGACAATTGGAAGCGGAGGCCTGGGACTGGCGAGAAAAGCTTCAGAGAGCGATTGATGGATGCAAGAGTACAGATGACATGAATGCCGCGGCAGCTGCGGAATATGATGAGCTGCCAGGACCTCATACACCTTTGCCGTGCGGGTACCAGGTGCAATTCACGTGTGCCTTTCTGTCAAATGTTCATTTGCCTTTCTCAAGGGATGCTCCCACTGGAAAGGCGAGGAGATGAGCTTCGGGGACTTGAACTTTTCAGAATGCCCAAAGGGGTTTGTGCAAATTCAACACATGAAAGACCCCTTCCTCTCTCTCCCTCTCCCCCCCTCCTGCCCCCTTCTTTCCTCCCTCCAGCCCCAACCATACATCAACTCTTGCCAGAAGCATGCCCCACCCCCCCCCCCACACACACATACACACACCCACACATGAGAAAGGGCAATGGGGGAGTCCAAGAAAGACAGGCGGAATATGGGAGTGCATCAATAACTTGAGCAATATCAAGCAATATCGATCTCAGGCGGGTGCTCGGGCTTAACATGCAGCTGATCATAAATGCATATGCCAAGGACCTGGACATCCGCTTCAGCCACAAGGTCAACCAAATACAGTGGTCGGAATCCGGCGTGTGTGCCACGTGTGCAGATGGGCAGCAGCTCCAAGGGGATGCCATCATCGTGACTGTGCCTTTGGGCATTCTCAAGGTGTGCTCTGCTCCTTCACTTGCGCTGTAGGGAAGAGCATTCTCACTCTGTTCACCAGCCCATACAGCTCCTCTCTGATGTCTGGGCCACATGGCCTTAAGTTCCGCTGTTAGGGAAATATGATCTCGGAAACACTCGCTGTGTTTACTAGGCCGTACAGCTCCTCTGCTGCCCATGGGCCACATGGTTTAAAATTTCGCGTTAGGGAAATTCTCTCCTAAAAATTTTTCACTGTGTTCACTAGGCAGTACAGCTCCTCCGGTGTCTGTGGGCCAGGGGGCTTAAGTCTCGCTTAGGGAAACATCATCTCAAACCATTCACTAGGCCCTGCAGCTCTTGATGCTTTGTGGGCCATCCGGTCATTGAGCTAGCACATTTGTCAAAACCCCAGGAGTGTTACGCTACTGCATTCAAACCCTCTCAGAGGGCATCTGCACTTCCGATCGCACGATTTGAGCCCGCTGAAGATTTTGGTGCTCGTACAAGCAACAAGCAATCGGTTTCCGTACCGCAAACCCCGCGATTGCTCGCTCCCAGCTGCAATGCGGCTGCCCTCATATCACTCTAGAAAACTGCAGGCACTTTGGCGCGGTTCACTCAGGAAGAGGAAGAGTCTCTCGTTGTCAGGCTCCTGCGCCTGGTCCCTTAGAAAGCGTGCGTTATGATAGTACACTTGAACCATACCTCCAAAAGCGAGGGCCTGGGGATACGGGGGGGCAGGAGGAGCATGAGACTCTGTTCCAGCCGGAGCTGCCACAGGCGCACCAACGGGCCATAGCCGCGCTGGGCATGGGATACGTGGAGAAGATCTTTGTGAAGTTTTCGGAGAGCGTGGAGGTGCCGCCTGAGGCGTCTGCCGGGTACGCCGAAGCCGAGCCGGAGGGGAAACCCAACGCGGATGCTGACTCCTCCCATCCCGCTAATGGGGATCCCCTGCAGGATCTGGAACCCGACATCGCAGACCCGTCTCGCCCCGCCAACGGGCCCCAAGGGCAGAGTTCACGAGCCGAGGCCGCTGAACTAGCAGTTGCAGGAGGTCCCCTGTCCGCAGATCCTGCTGAGAGGGGAGGTTCCACCCAGGATACCAGATCAGCTCCCGCCAGTGAGGCCGAGCGCGCTCCCACCACCCAGGATACCGAGCCCGCTGATGCCAGCGACACCGAGTCTGCTCCTGTGGTCTACGCCTACCATTTCTTTTGGTCCCCGCGCAGTCCGGCCCACCTTGGGCAAGTCGCGGGACCGCTGTCAGGCCCAGGGCCCGCCCCGGGTGCGCCTGCTCAGCCTGGTGACGGCCATCCCGAGCAGGATGCTGTGGGGGGTTCCCGGGGACCTGCGGGGCCACTTGGAGCTGTCATAGATGGGCAGCAGTGTGGGGAAGACCCGGCCGCATCCTGCAGGGAGGGTACCGCAGGGGGACGCGAGAGCGCCCCCTCGTGGGTCCGGGGGATTTACTCCATGCGGCTTGGAGGGGCGGAGTTCAAAGAGCGGAAGGGGTCCGATGGGGAGGAGCTGTTAAGGTCGGGAGCCATTTGGCTGGCCGGCCCAGAGGCCCGGGAGATGGCGAAAGCATCCGAGGAGGAGGTGCGGGAAGCCATCTGCGCGGCGTTCCGGGCGTTCCCCGCTGCCAAACTCCCGGATCGCTTCTCCTTCTACCGCACGCAGTGGTCAGTTGGGCCCCTGTCCCGAGGATCCTACTCCTACCCTGCCAAGGCGTGTGATGGGACAGAGTTCGAGACCCTTGGGAGCGCCATCACTGTCATGAGGAAGGGTCAGCTTTTCCCCGTGCTGCAGTTGGCCGGTGTGTGCTCATTTTCCCCCTGAGTTTCCCCTCATTTCCCAGCCTGCTCTCCTATGAGCTTCTTTAGAGAGCACATTTTGGAACAGGCCCCTGCGTGTTGTCCCTTGTTATGTGCTGTGAAGGCCCTACTAGGCCTCGGCGCTTTGCTCAGGGAAAGCATGTGAGGCCCTTCTTTGGAGAGTACTGAAAGCAGGCGGATGTTGTTGGGGAGATCTTGGGAATTGCTTTTGAGCAAATTCCACCACGATCCTGAGTTATTCAAGGACTTTACTAGGGCGATACTATATTATTCTTGTATGTAAGTATTGCTGTCTCCGGTTTTTCATGGGTTGCTAACCGAGTGTGGACGATCCCACGTCTCCTTTTCTTTTGTACTGCTTATCCGCCCTTTTGTTCCTGACCCTGCTCACTACTCCACTTCCAACATAACTTGCCCGTTTCGGACCCCGACTCTCCCGCCCCCCCCCCCCCAAACCCCGGGGGAGGGGGGGGTTTCACTGAATGAGTGTGAGTTTTTAGGCCGCCCGGGGGGGGGGGGGCGGGGCGGGCAGGCTCTTGGATGGATACAATGTGAGCGTTCTGGACATAATCATTGTAGGTCTGGAGGGGACTGTTAAAGATCCCACTTCCTTGCTCATGGAAAGATGCATAGCACAGTCATGAGAAAGTATGGACGAGATGAAGTTATTTGTTAGTCTTCTTAATTGGCCGGCTGCGCTTCTCACAGTGTCAGCGTGGCAGCGTCGAGAAACTTAGCTTCAAATGTGCGACTCAAGGGCTGATTCTGCTGCTGCTGGTTATTCGCTTATGAAGAAGCTGGTTTAGCTGGTTTAGCTGGCAAACGCCAATCTTGATGAGCTATTATTTCAACAGTTGTCACGTAGGGGGGTTCACAACAATGGAGGGGGAATGCAGGGGAAAGCACGCATAGCACCTACTTTGGTACCACGCACGGGGCTTGGTTCTCCGGTGAAAGGGCAGCAGACCGCCTTATCAAAGCCTTCCAAGACAGCACGTGATTCATGTGTTGGTCGTTTGGCGTCAGCCACTAAATGGGTTGCCTTACCGTACCATTTTGTTAGGTTCAACCACTATTTTGGTTGTTCTCACTATTTTTTCCTGCGATGTTGTCTCTGGAGGGTTTGAAAATAGTGAGGATCTTGCTTTTCCAGGAAGTGGGGGATGTTTTGATGGTTTGGGTCTATATATAGTGAATGCACGCCTTACAGGTATCACGGCATTGGAGTGGGGGGGGGGGGAGATAATTCTCCACATTCCCTCCAGGACGTTTTAATTGCCCTTGAGATAATTCTTGAAGTACCCCTTGGGGTCTTGAAACTTGATTTGTTGCTTGTTGCCCTGTCGTTGACTTTCCTGAGATCATCCGAAGGGTTGGGCCTTTTTGGGGTCCCTTGGCCGCGAAAGACTACTCGAGCGTATGTGTCCTGGGTCAACGTTTAGGTTAACCTGACTGGAGGCAATTCTTTGGTCTTACGTACAGAGGGAATAATAGGGGTGCTCGTGAGATTGCGCAGGAGGAACTCACGAACACTGGGGAGTGAAAGCAAGAAATGTAGTATTGGAAAGAAGTCTACGCCGCAAGAAACAGCAAAAAGCCCGGGAGGGCTGTTGTTGTAATTTATTCATTCAACGTGCTTCACATAGCCACGCTTGATGTCAGTTGTCGACCCCACCTGGACTTTGGGAGCCGAGATTTATCAATCATAGGGATGTTGTATTACAACTTGTAACGACTTCTGGCCTTGCTCTAACTCTATCGGTGTTCACCCTTGCAGGCCCTTCTGGGACTTTTCTGCTTTTGCTCTCTGCTATAATCAAAATTGTCTGACAGTCTAAGAGTCATTGAGCGAGCACCCCACCCCACCCCCCCCCCTCTCTCTCTCTCTCTCTCTCTCTCTCTCTCTCTCTCTCTCTCTCTCTCTCTCTCTCTCTCTCTCTCTCTCTCTCTCTCTCTCTCTCTCTCTCTCTCTCTCTCTCTCGCGCCCCCCCCCTGTGTGTGTGTGTGTGTGTGTGTGTGTGTGTGTGTGTGTGTGTGTGTGTCGACACGCGCACGCGCGCGCACACACACACGCACACACACACACACACACACACACACACACACACACACACACACACACACAACAACAACAACAACAACAACTACTACTACTACTACTACTACTATTACTGCATTAAAGCTTTGCCATTGTCTAATAAATGACCTTCAACTTGTTGACGGCTGCACATGCAATATCCGACTTGAATATCAACTTGATAAGGCAAAGGGGTGTTGCTTGATTGAGACACGCCAGACCCTGCAGCGATTGTCTCAGTCAACCCCTGGAGAATACAGCTAAGCAACCACGGCCTACCAAAACGCAATTCGGAGTAAGAGTGTGGCATGCACTGCCATCGGCATTGTCATGTGATAGTGGAAGTGACTGGCTGGCCAGATGGGATGTAGCAATGAGAGTCCAAATCACTGGCAGTGTCTTTCACTTCTCAGATCGGCTGCTCCCATGCAGGAGACCTGTTGTCTGAGGATCTGCAAAAAATGCACCGAGCTTGTGTCAGGTTCCTGTCCACACATCGAAGGTACTGCAGCAGCAGAGCCATTCAATTTCCTGAGATTATTAGTAGACAACCCTCCCTCTCTCCCTCCTCCCCCCCCCCCCCCCCAACATCTCTTAGGGCATCCGTACTAGTGCTCGCTCGATTCCGAGCACGCTGAAATTTTGCTCCTACGATTATCCGGTGCGCGTTCTAAGTACTAAGAACCTTGCGAATAATTGTATGACGCCCAATGCGGATGGCCCCCCTCTCTCTCTCTTCCCCCCGTTCCTCCTCCCCTTCCCCCTTCCCCCCCCCTCCTGACTTCCCCTCCCCTTCGCCCCCCCTCTCTCCCTCCCCCCCCCCTCCCTATGAACATGTTCCCCTTGTGGCCCCCTTCATTTCTTTATCTCTTCTTTCATCTGTGTTCTGAAGTCCGGAGCTGTCCCCTAGGGGATGGAAACCAGGGAGAGTGATAGTTTGGCTCTCCAACAAATGGCTTTTGAACACGCCCAAAGACTTTATACATGCAGATAAAATTGCCAGCAATGTATCTTCCTTGCCTTTAAACACCCATCGCAACTGTCACCTTCCCATCATTATCCCGCCCGCAAAAGGTATTTCACATGCTAACATGCATGTGTCTCCCCTATGAGACTTATGCATTCATGAATACGAATGTATTCACGAAATATAACTCAGACAGGAGAGACACAGATGTTAAGGAGCTCCCCACCTGGAACAGGCCTTGCTCTGTCAATGTCAAGGAGCCCACGCTCTTCTGCATGCTTGCGGGCTCTGTCTCGAGCAATCTGCAAGTTCCACACAACACTGGGATGTAAGTTTGTACGTAAAACGAAACAAACATTCTATACTTGTGCTACTTTCAGTGCACTGCCTCTTCCAAAACAAAACCTGTCAGTGAAAACATAAGTGATTCAGGACCAGTTCAGGACGTCAAGGTGAACACCAAACCCCAAGCGCTTGTCTTACCAACCAGAGACTTTCGAGTCCAAGGGTCTGGAACAGGCCATGGCATAAGTAGTCCTGTACATCTTGGGCACTGAAGCATATGGTAAAACAAAAGCAGAGAACCATTAATCTATGAGGGCTTCCAAGTAACTTTCACGAATACTTTGGACTGAACGTTCCACTGCCCATGGTACGTACTCTTTTAGCTTCCTCCTTTCGCTGATCTGGAAGGATCCAAAGGTAGTATGCAAGGCTCCCGGCTACAACCCAGGCTCCAACGTTCTGCGAGATAAATGCTGTGTCAGAACTACTCGTCAACCTAGAATCGTACCAACATACATTTTAGAAAATCTCAGCACTTCAAATGTTTGAAAGTAGAATGCTCTACCTTTGCCCCTCTGAACCCTAAATTTTCATTTAAGACACTAAGCCAACGACTCATGGTGAGCAGGCATCCGTGACAATGTACCGACAGATCCCGATCGAAAGAATCACAGTCACACGCGAGATACGAAACAATCCCTCCAGTCTACAATGTTCCAATCAAGAATTTCAAAATAAGAGCTAACTCTTGTATCATACGTAGTCGCTACGTCCATGAGCGGGCCTAGGTGTTTCTACTAAATTTGCCACGTTGCATTGCACGTACACTGAGAGTGCAAGCCGATCTTTCGTGGAAATGAAGATGTCCGTCCCACTTTTAAAGGCCAAGACGTACTATAATCAACCATTGACCAATGCCAAACTCAAGTTTGTGTAAATTATAATCCCAGAGGAGGGGTTAAACCCGTATTTGATGCAGCAGTAATGTTGCGGGGTCGCGCTTCCTTTCAAGTCTGTAGGCTTGCGTGCCGACTTGGTTCGTCACGCTACTACGCAGCGGAGCCTGCAATTGCAGACTCACTAACCGAAATTTTAGCCCATGGATTAGAAGATATCAAAGCTGCTGGGACGTACAAGAAGGAGTTTCCGATCACCAGCCCTCAGGGGCCTGTAATACGTACGCACATGTCGTGGTGTACCTTCCTGAATGACACGGGCATACCTTAGAAGTTGACGGAGGCAACATACATGACCGTTTTTGGACGCAGGTGTGGAAGGAGTCCCGACGGATGTTCTGAACTTTTGTATGCCCCACTCCTAGCTTTTCGGCCATCGTACATTTTCGCGCCTGAGGGATTGCATGGTAAATTAGCAACAGTATGCTTTTGCAAGCTGTATTAAAAGGTGTTTCATTGACCCACAGCATTGATTGGAGATCTGAATCTAAGTAATCGTTGTTGCTTGAATAGGTTCTTGATAATCAGTACTAAGCTTGGTAGTACGTGGGTGTGACTGACAGGTGCAAACAATTACCTAGGGCTTTCCAATCATCCAAAGTTAGTGGCAGCTGCTCATCATGCACTAGACACGCATGGCTTTGGCTTGTCCTCTGTGCGGTTCATTTGCGGTACACAGGTCGGTATTAATTTTCAAATACCTACTTGATATTTGATGTTACGTGACATTCTTACCAAGCTACCAGTTTGTAATTTGTATGGAGAGCAGCTTGAATCAAGGTTACGCCACATGATCCAGCGCTTTGCAAGGGTGGGCTCGCGCCTGTACGCTCGGGCGAGAGAGAGGGAGGGGTTTGCACACACACACACACACACACACACACACACACACACACACACACACACACACACACACACACACACAGAGAGAGAGAGAGAGAGAGAGAGAGAGAGAGAGAGAGAAGAGAGAGAGAGAGAGAGAGAGAGAGAGAGAGAGAGAGAGAGAGAGAGAGAGAGATTGTGGGAGAGGGAGTGCATGGAGGTTAAGTTGGATGGGAAGGGGTCCCTGTGCATTCCACACACCCACCCACCCACACACACACACACACACACACACACACACACACACACACACACACACACACACACACACACACACTCACACACACACACACACACTCACACACACACACACACACACACACAAAAACTAACACACACACACACACACACACACACACACACACATACACGCACTGACACACACACACACACACACACACACACACACACACACGCACACACACACACACACACACACACACACACACACACACACACACACACACACACACACACACGCACGCACGCACACATGCACGCATGCCCGCGCAGACATGGGGCTCGAAGGGGGAAAGGGGCAGAGAGGGACATTTTGAAAAGTGAAGAGGAAGCGAGGGCAGAGTATAAAGCCTGCACTTGAGCTTGGCTATGAACCTTTTTTGGGTAACGGAGGCAGCCACCAGACAGAATGTCAATTATGGGGCACCCGCACCTCCGCTTGGAACTAGCGCAGCATGGAAATCAAACACTTGCTGCTTGTACGAGCAGCAACTTCATTGGGCCAGAGTTTGTGCGATCGGAAGAGCGGATGCCGTCTTACAGAAGGGGGTCGTAAAAGCTTTGGGGCTGGAATGTGGATGCCACAGTGTACATGTGGCAGTGCAGGACATACACAAGCAGCTGGAGGATCGGCTGACGTCCTTCCACCAGACCCAGGACACAATTTTGTATCCCAGCTGTTTTGATGCCAACGCTGGACTTTTCGAGGCGCTTTTAACAGCAGAGGATGCCATCATTTCAGATGCCCTGAACCATGCATCCATTATAGATGGTATCCGTCTTTGCAAAGCCCAACGCTTTCGGTAAGCCCTGGGCAAGCTGCTGCCTTTTGTGTGTGTGTGTGTGTGTGTGTGTGTGTGTGTGTGTGTGTGTGTGTGTGTGTGTGTGTGTGTGTGTGTGTGTGTGTGTGCGGGCGCGCGCGCGTCTATGTCTTCGCTCAGGGATGTGTGTGCTTGCCTGCGTGCTTGTATGCATGTGCACGCCACCCCGCTGTGCACATGGTGTTGGCATTGTGGATGTGTCATCTCGCTGTTGGCTATATCCACTGTCTGTCCCTTACACCTCTCTCTCTCTCTCTCTCTCTCTCTCTCTCTCTCTCTCTCTCTCTCTCTCTCTCTCTCTCTCTCTCTCCCTCTCTCTCTCTCTCTCTCTCTCTCTGTCTCTCTCTCTCTCTCTCTCTCTCTCTCTCTCTCTCTCTCTGTGTGTGTGTGTGTGTGTGTCTCTCTCTCTCTCCCCTCTCCCCCCTTCTCTCTCGCTGTGTGTGTGTGTGTGTGTGTGTGTGTGTGTGTGTGTGTGTGTGTGTGTGTGTGTGTGTGTGTCCGACAGGATTGCATGGGTGTGTGTCTTTGCTGCTTTGCATGGCTCATGGTTTGGATTAGTTGTAGGTACAAACATTTGGACATGGCGGACCTGGAAGGAGCGCTGCAACAAGCTCAGGCTGCTCGAGTGCGTCTAATCGCTACCGATGGCATGTGCTTCCCGTACCTCCTTATCCAGGGGATCAATTTCAAGAAGGCATAGGCTTTTCCCTAATCTTTCTAATCATGCTAATCTTAGGGTTACCGACCAATTTCGGTTTTCCTTGAGCATTCAGGCTGTAGTGACTTGAAAAGTTTTGGAGTAGCGAATTGTGCTGAAACACTCAGCAATTGTGTTGTATTGTTGTTGGTGGTTGTCATGGTGGTTGTAGCAACTACAACAGCAGCATCAGCAGCGGCAACAGCAGCCACAGCGACACTGACAGAGGCCTACCTTTTGGAGACCACAGTGTTGAGTTTGTATCGTAATGCGATTTCGTTTCGAAAAGCAGCGCACCCCCCCCCCCCCCCGGGGGGAAGGGTTTTAGAGCATGCTTGGTTTGGTGGGCACGAGGGAAGTGACAGGGAAACGTGGATCTTGTTTATTTTTTTGGAATTTCAAGCTTTTAAGGGGTGCCTCTTTAGTCTCTGTATGGATCTTCTTGGAGATCTTTGCAGCAAGTTCGTGGTTTTGGTGAACAGGGGTATTTTCAATGGATGGCCACATAGCCCCGCTGCCAGACATCTGTGCCCTGGCAAGAAGGTACAATGCATTGGTGTTTGTGGACGACTGCCACTCCACGGGGTTCATGGGGCCGCGGGGACGGGGCACCGATGAACATTGGGGCATCATGGGCCAGGTCGACATCATTAACACCACCCTCGGGAAGGTAGTCGCATGGAGCCATATCAATTTGCCCTCAGCCTTCTCCTCCTCTTCCTCCTCCCCTCACTTCGTCCCTCCCCCCCCTCTCTCTCTCTGTGTGTGTGTGTGTGTGTGTGTGTGTGTGTGTGTGTGTGTGTGTGTGTGTGTGTGTGTGTGTGTGTGTGTGTGCGTGTGCGAGCGCGTGCGCGCGCGCACGCGCTTGTGGTTCTTGTCCGGGCGGATGTGTAGTGCATGTCAAGTTTTGTTGTTCGTGGGATCGCTGGGCATCATACATAACTTCTCCACTGGGCATTGGTTCTCATTTTCTATATTTTGTGACCGTGTACTGCCGGGAACTCAAACCCCCGGTAACTCGAGAGCTGTAGCAATCCGGACGAAAGGCACAAAAATCAATCATCGGTATATGTGCACTCCGCCCATCTCGGGCTCTACAGACTGGGAGGATGACAGAGGGAACTGCAAATGTGTGCAATCCCTTTGCTGTCCTGCTTGGCACGAGCTATCCCGAGCAATTATATCCAGGAGCACATTTGGTTTTGACTCCATCCCTGACCCTCCCTTCTCCTGCCCTTTCATGCCTGTCTCCTACCCGCATGCTCATGCTCCCTCCTCTATCCTCCAACCCAACGCTTGGGGCTAGCAAGGGAGGGATGAGCAGCAACCCCACGAGCATATCTCCAACTTTATGTGTCACTCAGGCCTTGGATGGGACCCCCTTTCCCTCTGCCCTATGAGTGCTTCTGCTCCCTCCTCTTTGATTCTGCCTTCTTTTGCCACCCCCCCCCTCTCCATGCCTGGGAAGGTTCTGGAGGAACTAATCTTCCCCTCTGTGAATTGGGACCTACACCCTGTGACGTGGCCAAGAAATGAATTCCGTGGGGTTCTTGAACATGTGTGCACTGGGACTACCGAAAGGATCTGCCAAGAGAGTTTTCTGAAGGGATGCTGGGGGCTATTGATGCAGGCCATGGGTGGTGCCACAGGTAACACACCCCCCCCCTCTCTTTCTCCCCCCCTCTCTTTCCCCCCCCCCCTCTCTCTCTCTCTCTCTCTCTCTCTCTCTCTCTCTCTCTCTCTCTCTCTCTCTCTCTCTCTCCCTCGCTCCCTCCCTCCCTCCCTCCCTCCCTCCCTCCCCCCCCCTCTCTCTCTCTCACTTTCTCTCTTTCTCTCTCTCTCTCTCTCACCCCCCCCCACACACACACACACACACACATGTGCGCGCACTCACACACACACACACACACACACACACACACACACACACACACACACACACACACACACACACACACACGAAATTGCACGCTAAAAAGCCCCCGCCCCCGCCCCCCCCCCACCACACACACGCACGCACACACACACACACACACACACACACACACACACACACACACACACACACACACACACACACACACACACACACATGCACACTCTCATTGGTGTGCGCACACACAGACACACACACACACACACACACACACACACACACACACACACACACACACACACACGCACATGCATGCACGCACCAGTCATATGTTCACACTCATAAATTCATGAAAGTTGCTGTACAGCGTGGAATTAGGTGTCACCTGGTGGATCATTGCGCAATTGCTTACAATGTTGTTAGTACCGATCTCAATGTTAGCGGGGGTAGAGCGCCTGTTTTTCATAGGTCCTGGCATACATCAGGCTGGACTTCCTGCATCAGGAAGTGCACACTAATGCAGACTTGGTTTCATAGAGTGAGGGTCACTTTTAGGTGGCCTTAACCAGACTTTCTGGGCAATTAGTGTTGTGAACGGTCTTGTCGGAGAGTGATAAGGATTTGTGGCGGTCCCGCTCTAGGTGGATACACAACAGGGAGGAAGGAGGTAATTGACACGTTGAGGCAGAAGGCGCGGCCTTACCTGTTCAGTAACTCGCTAGCACCAGCGGTGGTGGGGGCCTCTCTGGCAGCTCTGGACATCTTGGAGGGGACTACAGAGCTCCGGGATCGGCTGGAGCAGAACACGGCTGTTTTCCGAACTGCTATGACCAAGGTGTCAGCCCAATGTCTCCCAAACTATCTTTGGCGCCCCCAACTTTTGCATGAGAAAGCGAAGCTATTTGGTCGACAACGAGTCTGAGACATGAGAGGTTGTGTTTGAGTAGGAACACTTGTGGTGTTTTGACTCGTGCAAAGACCGTCCCTCCCCCTTCCCTTGTCTTCCACCCTCCCCCTCTCTTTCACTCTCAGACAGACTCTCCCCCCCCCCTACGGGGGTGTGTGCATGCGTGTGTATATTGGGGGGGGGGGTGTGCATGTGTGCGGGTTGGGGGGAGGGGGGAGAGGGGGCACGTGTGCTATTTTGCGCAGGATCGTGTACCTGCTGGTCTGGCCCCTTCTCTCCCACCTCATGTGGGTGTGGGCCGTGCCTGACAGATGTTTGTATGAAGCGCTTCTTCCTTGTCAGTAACAGCCTGCAAATATGGGGGGATTTGCACAGGCGGGTTTCAAAATAAAGGATGGCACGCATCCCATCGTGCCAATCATGTTGGGAGACGCGCGCCTGGCAAACGACATGGCCGTGCGCATGTTGCAGCGGGGCATCTACGTGGTGGGCTTCAGTTACCCGGTGGTGCCCAAGGGGCAGGCCCGGATTCGCGTGCAGCTGTCAGCTGCTCACACGCCCCAACACTTGGAGCAAGCCATTGCAGCCTTTGTTGAGGTGGGCAAGGAGCTGGGCGTCATCCCGTGACGTACATCTAGGACATGCTTCCCGGTTGATCGCATGGAGCGCCATGGTTTGACGGCATGTACATGTGGGTGTTCGTGTTTGAGGTTTTGGCGCATTGCGGGGCGTCATCTTGCAACGAGCTGACTGCTACATTCAGCATCGCGGGTCGTTATTTGACGACACATTGGTGCAGTTCCACATTCATCGCAGAGCGCCTTCCGCTCTGAAAGTGCGTTTTACCGCTCCGTTGCATGCTGTGCTGGCTTTTGGCATGGTGTCTCCATTCATCCCAGGGCATCAGTCAACTGACAACATGGCCATGGGTCCCACATGGACCGTTCGAAAAGTATGTCGTCATATATACTTTTTGAACAATGATGATGCCTGGGGAGGAAAATAGACAGCGTGTCGACAGCCAGGAAGGCTTGTGATGACGAGAGATCCCATATTTCATTATGTGTGGGAAATGCTTGTGATGAAGGGAGAACCCATAATCCATGTGGGGAGGAAAGAAACAATATTGTATACGTCCCTTACGGCAGCACGGCAGTCTTTTTCTCGTTCTGTTTTGTTACCTTAGCGCTCAAGAGCCGTTCGGGTCTTTTCCTTCTCATTATCATTAGTTAATGACATCATGACAACAGGACTCCTACGGATCGACCATGAAATATATTTTTTTATTGGAGAGCAGCCACGTATCACGTTGAGAATTCTCCTCTGTAATTGTCTCCTTGTATTCACCATACTGAACTACTTTCGGGGCACGTCTACTTTTTGACCGTCCCAAAGGGGATATTGGACCTACCTTGGCAGCGCACCAACTGGCTGTCGAGTATACTTCCGTCGAGCTCGGGCGTACCGTCTTGTAACAAGATCGTTTGCCATTGTTGTCTCATACCTGCTTCCTGTGTTGTGTTTGGTTATGATTGCGCCACCTACAAGGTCTTGGACTCCAGAAGGTTTGAGCAGTACGCCCGAGAGACATATCGTGATGGGCAGATGGTGTGCCGCCAAGATATGTCAAGAACTCCCCTGGAACAGTCGACAAGTAGCAATGCCCCAAGTGTACGCCAGTCACCATGGTTAGTACCGAGGAAACCGTCACCCCCTCCCCCTCCCGGCTGTGCATGCCCATATCAAATTACTTTTCAATGATGTCCAGGACCCCAATCTACTCTTGCAGAATGGAAATTGCGACAGTGTCACTGAGCTACTCCAATGAAAGGAAACATCAAGATAAGTTGCGATGCCGGTATACCACGACTCGATCACCGAAATCAATAGATCCAAGCCCTATCAAGAAAATCAAACATGTTGACATGGTCTTAGCTCCGCAATTCTGCTATAAGACGGAGGAGGAGGTGGCGTGGCAAACCCTGCACGCTGTCAATGGTCCCTTCAAGAGAGCGAACCAATGGGGCCACCAAAGGGTGCTCAATCATCAGCCCGCCCGCACACTTGTAAACGCTTCCATCTTGCAGGAGCTGCTCCACCACGTCTGCTGGTATGGGGTCAAAAAATATCTGCATGACATGACGGCCAGATAAGACACAACTCTGCATTGTCAGCTCCTACTATTGTCCCATCACCTTCCAACATACCCCCCCCCCCCACCGGGGGGCACCAGGGGAGGGGGGTAGGAATCACAAATGGTGTGACTTACACATGATGGTGGAAACAACCCGTTCAGCGTGGATCTCCATTTTTTATGGTAGAAAGGAAAGAGAGAATGGGGGCGGGGGTGTCTTCTTCCATACGACAAGAGAGTGAGCAGCAAAATGGTTACTGGAAGAGCTCGTTCAAGACAGGGCAATATACTATGCTTTCCAATATACGATAGACTACAAACTGGGCATCTCCAAGCAGAAACATTTATTCTCCACGAATGCAAGGGCCAGCTTCTGCAAGAACGAAGAGTGCTCTGAACACTTCACTCTGGAGCCCAGGTTTGGTGCCTTACCTTTGTCACATCTACTCCTCCTCTGGACTTTCCTGTCTGGAGGTCTGTCACTAGCACAGAGCTGACAGTAGACGCAGGGAAAACAGAGTAGCTCTCTATAAAATGTCTAGCCTGCAATCAGCCATTGAGTGCTGAGATCGCCTTCTATTATACATAGAGCATTCGGCCAGCCCTCTCAATCGCAACAACCCCATCCATCTACTCCCTTCTCTTGTTCCCTACAAATTTGCATGAATGAATGCAGTTCTTTGTGTTACTAACAGAGTACCGCGTTCGTCAAAACGAGTCACGCAAGTGATATTCTTTCACAAGGATTTGCAGACATTAGATTGCTTGGTATGGCATGCCATCAAGTGTAAATTTATTGCCAAATGAACCCCTTACCATGTGTTTTTCAGCATCAGTCAGAGCGGCTATAGGCTGTTCAATGGGGGTTGAGCCAGGTTGCCCTTAACAGGGGCCACCCTAGTCCCAATGGAAGACCAGGATTTTTGGGGGCAGGACTCATTCAGGACTACGAACCTCATCAGGATCTGCCGGCTTCTCCAGGATGCGACCATTGCAAACAACCACTTGATCGCATGTGATGAGCACTCCAGAACTTTCAGGAAGGCGGGCTTTCAGGGCATCAGCCTTGGCTTGTGCAAGAAGCGTCACTAATGTTTCAGGATGACTTGACCTGTCTCCTACAGCTTGCTCATCAATATCGGCCTGCATCTGTCTGTATTTAAAGGCGTACTCCTTCGCTATTTGGTCCATAATTTCTGTGAGGCCGCGCCCACTGGTCAATCTCTAACCTCAGCACATGTGGTCGAGACAGTGCGTGTATTAACAATGACCGACCCTACCTCTCCTCCCAAAAGATGCACTGCCGAGGATGACTTTTGAGCACTCTGATAGGAAAGCAGACAGAGTTTCCGGGTCAACGTTCTGACGTCTGTTTGAAGCCGACATGGTGACTGTGAACTGGCTTATCAGGGGTCCTCGGCCACTATCCCTCCACCTCCAACGACAGCACGCTGCACCTAAAAAATAATGGGTCTTGAAGAAACACGAAGTTTTGGGGGAAAGGCTTGAGCGGCTTTGCACGTTAGGGCCTTGCGCTGCAAACATCGGAAGGAAACGCTGCCGGTTTGCAACTCAGCATTAAAAACCACTTTAGCAGCGCAAATGCAATTCCATTCCCAGATCTTCTTACTGGTTCGTCCCTGCGCTTTAAAGTACTCAATGCTTTAAAAACGAGCCCAGATATACACCAGCGAGAGTCCTGGATCGGTGAACGTCATCTACCCGCATACATGCAAACCGATGCAGCATATACTCTTCGAGTTGTTAAGCTCACATTGACAGTCCTAGAATTAGGATCTCGAAAATGCCAATTCTCCTTGTCCATGCGCACACGGCCGAAGGTCGCGCAGTTCCTAGAACGATGCTGGGGTCCTCCCCCAGGGGACTCCCTTCCTTGCAGTCCTTGAGGGTACAATCTCCCGGCACAGGGATCTTTTTATGGGAATAGTGAAACATTTTGCTGATATCAATCACAACCGTTCACAACACCACCCCAATCAGGGGTATTGCACTTTAAAGGCATAGTGAAACATATTCAATCACAGTTCCCCGGCACCGTCAATGTAATGTGTCTCCATTTGTTTTAAAGGAAAATTGAAATATATCAGTCTCAGGCCCCCGATGCCGGAATAGTCACGTATCGACATCCGAATGTTTTCCTTGTGCATGAAGGGTCTCTACCAGAAACTCTTATCGTGGGACATTGCAGGGGTCCCGCATTTTAAAAAATTTACAGCACAGGTTGCCCTGTCTGATGTACTTTCATTGTTTTGCTTATCAAAGGGTGTTCGGGATCAGAATTTGTTATTCAGAAGAGGCGTTCGTCAATGTTGAACTCCAGACTCTGGAACCAGAGCGGGGTCAAGGTGTGACTGACAGGATCCACGTCATGCAGGGGCATTGCACACATTGGGCGTCAATAGGTCACAATCTGTCTCAAAAGATTCTGTAGAAAGGATTCAAATTTCACGGGATTACACGCTGACATACCGCTACATTTATGAAAGCAACACGACTGTCGGGCTGGGCATGCCAGCCGTCTACCCATAGCCCTTTCCAACATATGTGTGACACCAGATTGGGATTGCCTGAGGACCCCCACTCGCTAATGACAGGGGTTCCAACCTTTCAGGATTTCTTTGGGCTCTGTGTCAAGAGTCGACTGACTAGTTTCCTTGGTGACGTCTCTGCAACAAACCGCCAATTGGCGGCAGTACGGTTTATGTGGCAGGTCCTTAGTATGACTATTAAGGAGCTAAATTGCCAACGGCTCAGGCATGGCCAGCATCAGGATTTTAATGACATGACAATTCCTGTAATGACCCGTGATAACTCCTCCTCATGAGGCAGGCAGCTGCCAGTTGCTCAACGACCAGCTCAAACCTCTTCTCCACTGGATGTGGACAACGACTGGAATACAGTCCACTGGGCTGAATCCCTGCATTCTGAACATGCAAGGGTTCGCCATTGTGCCCGTCCGTAACTGTACAGGGACGCACCTCTAGCTCATGGCCAAAGGAGTCACTGGTCTCGTTGAGCAAATACACAAGAACACACACACACACACACACACACACACACACACACACACACACACACACACACACACACACACACACACACACACACACACGCACACGCACACACACACACACACACACACACACACACACACACACACACACACACACACACACACACACACACACACATGGACTCACGTACATTGTTTTACTGGACTCACGTGCTGGCCGCAGGTGAATCCACACACTGCTCTCTCAGCACACGGACGCACGTACATTTTTTTACTGGATTCAGATACTGGCTGCACGCCCTCGCACACAGCTCTCTCACAAACGACTATCTCCGTGCCCACCCCCCCCCCCCCTTTCCCCGCCTAGCAAAATGCCCTGAAATGACCGCCACGGCCTAACATTTCATGCAGCCTCATCCAAAATTCGGGAAGACACTAAAGATAACAAGAATGCCGGACCCTCAAATGGACTTAGCGGACCGTTTTTAGGGCATTGCCAAACACGGCATCCCCCAGAAATGGAGAGCACTCTCCACCGGCAGGACCACCCCACAGGCGCCCGTGAAGAAATCCTTCGGGGCCTAAATCTTCTTGCGAGTGCATGATCAAGGGTCTCAGCTGAGTCCGACCAAGCCCAGCACACCGCGGCGGTGACACGTGGGACCTTTCAGACCTGGGCATGATGCTTGCACCAACCCCCTGCCAGCCGTGCTTCTCGGCATTCGGCACCTGCTGCCAGCCTGTACGATCACCTGTGCCATCCACGGGATGCGCGCCGGATGGGAACCGCACCTGCCCGATGTGGCTCATGCCCGGGTAACTGTCCAGATTCGTCGTGCTGTGGATTCTAGTGTCCTCATCCGCAAACGACCCCAGCTGTGAGCCACCTGGGAGACCTGCAACATTTCTGCCGCCCAGATGTCCCTGGAAGGCTTCACTAGAGACATGACTTGACCTCAGCGTGGAGCCCGTCAAACACAGCGCTGGCGGAGGGTTGCCGCATCCGGCCTTACGCACAGATGGCACGTGATGCCCCAGTGATGCCATGTCCCCGGCTCTTTCCAGGAGGGCATTCCAGAGCTCAGGGGGAAACGCCGGAACGCCTCGAGGCCTCTGTGGGCGCGGTGTCAGGCCCCGCCGGGGGGACCGGGCCGACTGAATCCGGGTTGAGTTATCGAGCGGGCTCGCCTGCTGCAGGTCGAGCTTGCACATAGCCGTTGCGGTGAATATGAGGGGCGGGAAGTCCATTGCGAGGACAGGGTCTGGCGCGTATGGGAACATGTCACCAAAGCATGCAGTCCCCGGCCCGACAGAGCCTCTCCTTTCTGGCTTGGTCCTATGGGATGTCTGTATAATGGCGGCAGGCGGGCTCTGCATGAGCTGGGGGGCGTCAACCGTAAGAAGAAGGTCTGATGACGAGTCTCGACAAGTGCGCAACCCTGGTGAGCTGCCTGGCCCTGGGGGGACATTTGCTTGCGTATGGGGCCTGGGGGTTGGCTTACTTCTGGAGGACGGCGGCCAGGGGGGAAAGGGCGGACAGTCCGTCATGGGTGGAGGATTGGAATCTAAGGAAAGCCCCACATCAGGTCGAGCGCCTCGCCTGGGAGTGACTCCGACTTGTGCATGGATTCTGTGGCGTTCCTTGTTTCTAACAGCCGGTGGGCTAGGCAGGATGGGTGGGCACTCCGGCAGGGGCCGGTCGCAGCTTGTGTGGGGAACAGCGAAGGCATCTTCTGTACCTGTTTCAGACACTTCACGGTGGATGGCTAAAGGTGGGACGATCCCACGTCTAGTCCCTCCTTTGACATGCGTTTGGGTTCTTTGAGATGTTTTCCTTGCAGACGACGGTTCCTGTGGAGGCCCCCGCTGCTGGGCGTCGTCGCCAGTGTCACCCAGGTAGCTTGGCAGTGCTTGGCTGCTGCCGGGCTCAAATGGGCCGGGAAGCGCGACCCTGATGCCCCGAATCGGGGGAACACAAACAGAGCGGTTGCTGGCCTTGGTGGGTATGCTCGAGCCCTTTCGGGGTGGGAGTTGGCATGTCCCATCCTCCTCTCCCTCCCCCTCCTCCTCCTCACTCTCACTCATGCAAGCCTGAGCCAGCGCTGCGGGGGGCGGGGGGACGCCCAGACTTTGCGGCCCACCATTGCGCCGCCTTGCGGCGGCGGCAGTTGCCCACGTTGCCAAGTTTGGCTCGCACACCTCGGGCTGGGCTTCTCCGGAATGAAGCACGTGCCCATCTTGCCCTCCAGGAGCGCTGCTTTCGGTGGAACCAATGGGCCCCGGAACCGCAGCATTAGCTGCCATGTCCTGCTTCTTGCGTGCTGATGTGGCTGCACCCCTCTGGGACTGGGCCCCGTTGACTAAACCGTTCTGACGTGAGCGTGTGACTTGATCATCGTTTTGTGCTGTGAGGGTGGCACCCTCCGACTGTAGTCTGGGTCGTGAGGTGAAGGAAGCGTCGCCCGTAACTCGGTTGCCATCAGGGGTGCTGGCAAGACCCCTTGAGCGTTCCCTACACCGAGGAGATGCCGAAAACGGCCTCGTGTTGCCTGTTTGGGGAGAAGATGTGCGGCGGCTGGGCGTGGCAGACCTCCCAAGTGGTGCCCTGTTGCTGGCGTGGCTTAGGGAAGAGGACTCTGTGGACGTCAGCGCCTCCAATGATTCCGCAGGTCCGGCTTCTGCTGCGAAGTCTATGGTGGGCGCCTCTTGCGGAGTGGCTTCCTCGTCAGGGGCCATTCCTCCCTCACCGGCACCCGCCACGTCCGAGGCATTGACGAGGTCCGTTTGGGCCCCCGGAAGAGACTCGGCGTCCCCACACGGTGTCACACAGGCCGGAGTACTAGTCATCGAACTCCCCGCAGAGCTAGACATCGCGGCTTCCCTTTGCTCTTCCAGCCTTCGCCCGCCCCGCTTAAAAATCTTTCCAGCAGCCGGCCTAACCTGGGCCGCCGATTCCTGGCGGACGACCTTCTCAGACCGCAGGGGCGGTCTGTCGGGCCCACCTGCCTCAAAACTGTTCGGACCCTCTGCTCTCGTATTAAGGGATCCCTGGCTGCTGATTGGGCGAGAGGGCGCGGTGGCCGACCCCGGGCGGGTATCAGCATTATTTGACCCCGTGGGGCTGCTGTTGTCGGAGGCTCGTCGCGCTTTGGCGTTGATGTGACGCTTCCGCCCCATCCTCGACTTTGTGGTCGTGGTGCTATCAGACTCTCCTGGAGGAATTTCGGTAGGCATTCCTCCTCTGCCACATTGTGGAGGAGCCCTGGAAGGTATTCCAAATAAGTCACGCCCCTTGGGCGGTCCCCCAAATATGCTGATGTGACGCCCAAACGCAAATTTCTTCTTGTGGAGCTGCGCCGGCAATGATTGGTACGTGGTGAGAGGCTCAAGCCCTTCTCCAGGCTCGGACTCGGAGCGTCTCATTGTGGAGAGAATGTCAAGGTCAACACTCCCTTCTTTGACCTTGTCCCCCTCTGAGCGCCGGTGCTGATTTGTCGGGACGTCCGGGGTGTCCCCACCTGAGCCGCAACGCCACAACTCTCGTTATAATCAGCGAGTCATGGATGCTGTGTGTGTGCGCGCACGCACGCGCGCGTGCATATCCATTTCCGTACATGCGTCTGAGTATGCATGTAAACGTGTGTCTATCTGCGTGTGTGCGTCTGCGTTGGTGCATTCGGGCGTGCGCGCATGTGTGTGTGTGTGTGTGCGTGTGTGTGTGTGTGTGTGTGTGTGTGTGTGTATGTGTGTGTGTGAGTGTGTGTGTGTGTGTGTGTGTGTGTGTGTGTGTGTGTGTGTGTGTGTGTGTGTGTGTGTGTGTGTGTGTGTGTGTGTTCAGAGTGAGAGAGGGGGGAGAGGGAGGGAGGGAGAGAGAGAGAGAGAGAGAGAGAGAGAGAGAGAGAGAGAGAGAGAGAGAGAGAGAGAGAGAGAGAGAGAGAGAGAGAGAGAGAGAGAGAGAGAGAGAGAGAGAGAGAGAGAGAGAGAGAGAGAGACCTTTCTTTTAGAGTGGAAGGGATGGTCAAACAGATACAGCGTGGCTAGTAGGAAAGAGGCACCTTGAAACATGTCCGACCTTCGGCGCTTGGAACGCATTAAGGCTTCAGCTTCATCCGGTTGCAGGGTGGAGCCCAAGGCACCAGTATACCAATACTTCCATCCACCCCCCGGAGATCTGGAATACACGCTTTTTTTCTCCTGTGCACCCCAACCAGTGTTGAGTAACTTCCCTTTTTCTTCTAGCGAACCGCCGCTGTGCAATCAAAAATAGCATCCACTACGAAGGAGCCGTACAAAGCAGGGCGGAATCTTCCATTACAACCGCACCCTCCCCCCTGCCCCCTGCCTTCAAGATACGTGTTCCTCTTTGTGGGAGGCTCTCCATCTCCGTTTGAGAAGCAACGCGTGACCAGCTTCACCATGAAAGTCCTCGATCAGATATTCGATTGGACACTGGACTGGACACGACCAGCTAATGGAAATGCGTTGTGCCTACAAGCCCTACCCCTTCTTCCTACACATCCCTCGATATTGCAAATATCTCTTCGGACATGCCGAAAGAGCAACACTGCTCGCACACTCACACACACACACACACACACACACACACGCACGCACGCACACACACACACACACACACACACACACACACACACACACAGAAACACGCGCACGCATGCGCGCGCAGGACACACAGGGGAGGGGGAGACGGAGGGGGGGGAGTGAGAGAGAGAGAGAGAGAGAGAGAGAGAGAGAGAGAGAGAGAGAGAGAGAGAGAGAGAGAGAGAGAGAGAGAGAGAGAGAGAGAGAGAGAGAGAGAGAGAGAGAGAGAGAGAGAGAGAAGGGGGGGGGGGGGATGATGAATCGATCCAACGACCCAGCACTCTGACGAGTGCAGAAATATGCGTCCTACACAGATCACATGTCGTAGGACTAACACCCTTGTTGTGCATGAACATCTTTTTCAATCGTTACTTTATTCGGGCCCGCAAAGCTTGTAACGACTTCCCCAATTCGATCTGAACTTGTCAAAGGGGATTTGCCTGGAAGGGTTCGTCCCATAGCCGCTGGTACTCCTCCGTCAGGCCTGCCCAGTGGGGCCTCCAGCTGCCATCTACGTCTCGTGTCCAGGGACCTTCCCATTCCTGAGGATTATCTGCCTGCATAGCTCACGCCACCGGCGGTTAACTGTTCCTCTTGCGGTACCACGTTTGCTGTCAAAAGAGATGACAGAAACGCAGAGAAACAGTATCTCTTTGGAGGATGTTCTGCAAGTTTTCTATTTGGGAATCTGTCCGGATATTGTGGTCCATCAGCGCGGCCCCTCCACTGCTCGAACCTTTCTTGAGGGGAGCCACAGGTCTCGGACACCTTACATGTTGTCTGTGTGTGTGTGTGTGTGTGTGTGTGTGTGTGTGTGTGTGTGTGTCTGTGTGTGTGTGTGTGTGTGTGTGTGTGTGTGTGTGTGTGTGTGTGTGTGTGCCGGTGAGGGCTTGCTGCCATTGCCTGCCCACGGAATGCATTTTCAAGCCAGACTGAACGGGAATGGCTTTATATGAGCGACAAATGCGTGGGTCGATTTCCTTTATATGAAGTCAAAGCAAAGATATTGAATTGAAGAGCACCGTAGTGCGAAGTGGGACGGTGGACCCTACAATGTAGCGAGTAAAGCCTTCCCATTTGGCGTTGGTACAGCCGTACTTCCACATGGCCACGGGGCCTTCCTTAGTAAGGCGCTGGGCAATCCAATGGTACCAATCTATGGAGCCGTATGCAAGGCCTGGGCACGTAATGGCTTCGTCCTTGGTCAGCATCTTCCAAGGCGGTTGTACTCGATGCCCTGCCTTGTCTCCTGTGCGCCTGTGATGCACGGCTTCCGGGGCTGAAGGTCTCTTTGTCAAACATGCTACTGATGATACGCAGAGACAGAGCGCGTGGAGGAAGCATACAGGAGGAAAAGGGGCACAGACCCATGCAGGAGGAAGGTCTCCCTCTCCTTGGCCCTCTTCAATTTGTGCTGATCCAAATTTATATATTTGGTTCTGGGAGGAGATTGCAACGCGGCGTCTATTCAAGGGGAGGGACTGAATGGACTGGGGGATTGGGGGACTCGAGGATTCCTCAGGCAGGGCGTAACGACGCTCAGGCTTTCTGGAAGGTCTAAAGTCACGTGCACCACGAGGATTGCCTGCCTAGCTAGTGGATCCATCACATTAAAAAACAGGGTCATTGCCTCCACGCACGAGAGAGACTCAACCCCATTTCTTACAAACCGACGATCTGTTGCCTCGCA